>DWLZ01000348.1:0-10917 GCA_018251995.1 Urbanus velinus | reverse complement strand
AAGTGTCTGTTTGTGATTTCAAAATAACATTTTTTTACTCAATGCATATGAAAGTATACACGATACCTATAACGATACCTATGACCTGCACTGACCAGGGGTACTGACCGGGCGTTGGCAAACTCGGCACTGACGGGCAAAAAGTAAGATATAAGTAGATCTACTGACACATATGCTCTTGTAGAATATTTCACAGACGTGTGGGATCATTGTTTCACAAGTGAATGCGGGATATTCCTTATATCAGGATATTTGTGATGATTATAGAATTAATATTACAACGACGAAAACCCTATCTTGTTTTACCTTTTAAGTTGGCAACACTCGCTCTCTTGTAGTTGTTGAAATATACGATGTTTACTCGTTTTACATGTAAAAATCTTTCAGGGAAATGACAGGCTTTTGTAAGGTAGAAAGCATTCTAAATGCTACAAAACATCAAAAGGAAATTGTAAAGAAAAACGCGGTAGCATTTCCGAAAATACTTACTCCACACTTAAGCAACATTGTCAAGATGCAGGCTCGTCTTAATGGTTCAAAAAGGTAAAAAACAGACACTTACCCCCAGCGCTGGTAATGCGTATCTGCAAAAAGGGAAAAATCTATTTAAATATCGTGGATTGACTAGAATGGTAGAACGATACACATAAAGACTGTGGAAATAGACTTTCGTAACCCTAACCTAATCCAGTCTTCTTTGTGTCTTTCCTTCCTTCCAGTGCAGTAAACTAGTGCTAGACCCCGGGGAGGAGATACGTGCCTTGCTATGAAACAGTACCTAGGTAATAGGTTGACAACGAAGTTACCTAACTCCTAATTAGCATACGATATGACAGGTACCTAAATGTGTCCAGTCATTTATAAGTCTATCAATTAGGAAGTACAACATATCAAAGCACAGTTATAAAATTTTAGCCACAAACGAGCATACAGGTACCTAATCCACCTGACAGTAAGCGTTCTCTACCTTCAATGGACGCCGACAATTAATACCAAATAGGGTAAAAACCTTTGAAGGTTGTCAGATGCTTTCGTTGCTACTCCTGAGATCTGAAATGGCTTGTGTATCTCTCTTACCCTACCCTGTAGCAAAATGAAGCTACATAGGTCACACCTACTTAACATGTAAAGATTGATAAAAATGCATTTACTTACCTGAGTAGTGACGAAGAGGCAGAAAAGAACAGCGAAGGCATTCATCTTCAACGGTCAGCGAACTACTAGAACGTAAGTATCATAATACATAATTATGTAGTTATTTATGTCTTATACATAACAAGTTCGTGGCAATATACCGCCATGATACAATTATAAAATAGCATTGATGGATCCTCTTAATTTTGATAGATTAAATATTACATTCACAATTCTTATAAAGTTAAATAAACATTTATATAATTATGTACCTAAACACTTTTAAATAATAAAACCCTTCTTGTTTTGACGCCGAAGGTAACTACTACCGTCATAATATTAAGCGCTGCTGTGTTCTGATTTGAAAGGTTACAAAGGGATTATTTGCCCTCAGTCCTATCTGGGGTTGATTATAGATATCCATGAATGGCAATCGCCTTTCGTAGATCCAGCCCTCAGTAAAGGTTGTGGTAGTATTCACAGCCACCCAAAAATAGAAATTTGACGGCGAAAAACAGGTTCCTAGATCACCTAAACTGGTTTACCGGGAAAAGTAAAGATTTTCTGAGGATTTGATGTGAAAAAGAAATTTTACCCCCTTAATAAAATTAGGGTTATGGCTAAGTAAACCCACAAAATTAAATACGCGCTTGCTTACGATATGACGAAGAAATACTCACAGAAAAATAGCAATAGGTGTGTATTTCAAAAAATATTTGGCGAATATTCGTGTGCGTTTTATTGGATAGAAGAAAGTTTAATAATCGGAACTGCATAAAACATGTCAATTTAAAGAAAATGATGAATGTTGTTTTAAGCTCATGCCACAGTGACGATTCATAATTAGCTACCTAATAGAGTTATTCGCCTATCGCTCAAACTAGATTACTAGACCATTTGTTGATACCTACAATTTCTACCGGATTACACTTCTTACGTTTCGGTGGAAGCGATTACTGGCTTACAGAGGCGACCATCTTAGGCCTCAAAAAAGTTTTTCGGCTTTAAGTTTATTCAATCTATCTCTGCTTGTAGTCTACTAGTGATTGAAATAGCTATCTATCATTTATTTTACCGTCCCAATAAACTTATCAATGGTAGGTAGATATCTATCTGTCACCACTTAGGTTGATATGTAAAGTTTGCAGATTACTATTAATGGGGTGCACACTCGTTCGCTGTTTCAATCTAAAAAATAAGATAGGCATGGTAAATATCCTCACGCGGTACTCCCATTTTAGTAAGAAGGAAGATATAAGTATTGAGTAAAAGTAGAAAGTTTAAATGCGTTGTCCGCTCCGATTGTCGCTTCGCTCATCGCTGTGCGTATCTCTCAAACTTCATCTACCGTTCCGCTTAGTAACATATGCACATCCCCTTAATGCGGAGTACTCCTTATAGGTACATGTATTAATATAGGTTACAGATAAAACGTTCGTGGTTCGAATCTGAACTTCACCTCAAAACTTTTCTGTCTAATAACAGCAGTACCAAGCACGGCTGGCTTCTGGTTTGATAGGTGTGGTAAAGAAGACATTTATTCACGGCATTCCAACTGAATCCTCAGGGGGAAATAGGATTCTTTAGTTACTGAATTAGTAACCCAAATGTTTGTGGTACCCAATTATTGTTGACTAACTAAGATTTGTCAAAACCCTCTATCTAATATAAATAAATAAAATTTAAGTGTCTGTGATTTCAAAATATTTTTTTTATTCAATGCATATGAAAGTACACACGATACCTATAACGAAAATGCAATTTAAAAAAAAATTGTCTGCCTGCCTGTCTGAGGTAATCTAAACGGCTGGTCCTATTTTGACGGAACTTTCACTGGAAGATAGCTACAGATGTAAGGCGTAACATACTACTTTAAGGCGTAACATAGGCTACTTTAATTTTGTATGAAACCCTCAGCGCACGAGCCACGCGCCTGCGGCCACCGTCGCGGGAGAGCTGGGTAACCCTTATGTTTAAATATTTATGCCTTATGACTTTTTAACGCTGGTGAAGCTGCGGTGATCAGCTAGTTTAATATAAACAACATTGATCACAGCTCGCTAACTAAGTAATCTAAGCATACAATTTTAGGTACAAACTCAGATAAATAAAATAGGTAGATTACTCACCGCCTTGTATTTGAGTGAAGCCAAAAAAAACACGCTACTTTCATGTATTTATACGCACACACTTACACAAAACTAGCGTGGTTTCATGTCAGCACCTTTGTACATTTACCCACACATAATCACTTTTATAGCCCGACCATTTTAAAAATGGCGTCATTTTTGTAAGGAATGATAGATCTACCTACTTTATTTATCTGAGGGTATAAACTACATAGTTTTACTGTAAACGTTTTATTAAATTGCAACCTGGAGCGGGTGCGTATCCGCTCCATGTTACTATTGCGTAAGCGTTTACGGACGCTGCGCTATTGAGTACGAGGCTTTAAGTTCTACGCAAATATGTTTTACTTATGACGTAAACGAACTGTTGGACACAATTAATATTTTAATATTGCAAACATTAAATACATATTATTCATACAAAAAATATAAAACATGGAAATAACACAACTGCGCAAATGTAGCACTGTTTATATCCATAATTTTCCATAAAATTTGTAAAAATTGCACAGTTGTCCATGCTATATATAAGTCACCTTTAAAAATATACCCGGAAATGAAATAATAATAGGATCAATACAATTAATGAATCATTGGATCGGATCGTAACGCCATTTACTTTGAAAATTAAATTTACTTATGAATAATTTTAATACAATACAACACAATAACCAATTTGTTTCATAATTAGATACCATTTAAACTATTTCGATTGCTTTTAGAAAGTCAAAATTGAAGCATTTTATTATAATTATTCCTATCGACATAATTATTTATATTTTCATACTATGTACTTTAGAAACTTCTCATCTTTAAATTTAATAGTTTTCGGGCGTGTATGTTACTACTAAAGTGATAATTACATAATTCTAGCCTACCAAATAAAAAATCAAAGATGCGTGCCTGGGTTTCAAATCTTGGACCCCCAATTGAAAAAAGTCAAATTCATCAATCAATCAACTCGGGCCCTACGTCAGTAAGATAATATATCCATGTTCCGGACTATTTAAGAAATAAAACTCGTACGTTATAACATAGTTTATAATTTAATCAATATTATATTATATACAAAGTGATCATTTGTCGGGTGTCTTGGACCAGGAGCGTCGCGGGGCCGGCGACTGCGCCTTGCTGCCGGACCGGGACCGCGGGCGCCGAGTTCCGGATCGGGACCGCGAGCGGCTGTGGTGACTTGACCTGGATACATCATGATACTATTAACACTTTCTACACTCATAACCCCACAGCCTGATTTTCTCACAAAGACGAGTACACAAGCACCCAGACCCAGAACAGAAATCTAAATTAATTCTGATATATCGCCGGGGATCGAACCCGTCACCCGTCCTAGTTACATACTTATGGTGACCGCTTTGCCACAGGGGACGTCAAATAACGCTTTTTACACTCATAAATAAATAAAGATATTTTTCCTGTATAACAGGTTCCGTGGACAAAGACGAAAGTACGCAAATCAAGAACAGAAATATATGTATCAAATCTTATATATATATGCATCTTAAAGTTGGTAGAACCTTTGTGGTTCCACTCTGACAGCACCATCACCACACTTTTTTCTGCCTTATAAAAGCAGTGCTCAACGCTGATTTGTGTTGATTTAAAAGGTATGGTAAGCGTTCCAACTTAGTCCTCAGGAAAAGCAAAGCATCTGTGATCGATCTCAGGTAGGATTTTTATTTCATCAGGGTTCAATCACAGGTGTCCATAGGCGACAATGGCGACTTCATCATCACCATCAGGTGGACTGCATGCTCGTTTGCGACTCCCATCCTATAAACTATAACATTACCTTGATCGTCGGCCTCTAGATCTGGATCGCCGACTTCTACTGCGACTCCGGCTACGTCTGCTCCTAGACCGCCGCGAGTGTGAGCGGGAGCGGGAGCGGGAGCGGGAGCGCCGGCGCGAGCGGGAGCGGGAGCGGCTGTACGAACGCCGTCGTGACCGGGAGCGGGAACGGGACCGGGAACGCGGGCGTTCGTGCTCTGTTTCTGTTAGCCGCTTGAAGTATCTGGAATGTAGATAATGATTACGGAATGAACTAAAACAGACAAGACTATTTTTACAGAGGCAGATGGAATTTTTTTTTATATTTATGTTTTTTTTATTATTGGGTACTTTTTGTCTATGCGTGTATATTGTTTAACATAGAATTGCTGCACCAATGAGTTTTATGCATTCGACCACCATTCTGGCTAATGTCCATCTGCGTCTCTGTCATAATTCATAAACTATAGAATATATTTTTTACACAATTTTACACACTAACACCTAGACACAAAACAGAAATCTAAAGTGATTCATTCAGATATGATACCGGTATGGGTCCCGGGTTCGATTCCCGGCCAAGCAGACATCTAAATGATGAATTTAGATGTCTGTTCTGGGTCTGAGTATTTAGTAAATTCGCGTATGTGTCCATGGCACCCACGATACTGGAGAAAATCCTACTGTGGGGCTATGAATGTGGAAAGCGTTTTAAGTTTTTAATATCTGTCTAGCCGGTATTCGAACCCGTGACCCGTTTGGTATGCAACGGTACCAAACCAGTGTCGTGACCGCTTCGCCACGCGAGTCGCGAACAAGGAGCGTGCAAACCTAATCAAGTGACAATGAACGGTAACATCAAGCTTATATGTGAATGTGCAAAGATTCATACAACCGTAAATCGGCCCTGCGCATTTAAAAACTGTTTACGTTTTGCGTAACAGCTGCAGAAAAGATGGCGTAGTGATAATTACAGTTATCTCGCTCTTGCATTATGTAATTTATATAGTTTGTTCTCTGTCTCACGTTGAGTCGAGCCGCAGTCTAGCGAAAGTATCTGATTAAAAGGCAAACACAGGTTCGCGCGTCTGAAGTATAGAACGGGCTAATCTTGGTTATATATAAATCTCTGTGAATGTAGCGGAACACCTGTAGTAGCGCTGGCTGGCGTCGGGCCCGTCGTAGTAGGGCATGCGCAGGCCGCGGCCGCGCGCGCGCCCGCGCCCGCGCCCGCGCCGCCACGCCTCGCCCCAGCCGCGCCCGTAGTACAGCGACGGCATGTCTGCACATATACATTTAATTCCAGTGGCTGTTTCTATCGAAATAACTAATTTTTACTTAATGCATATCCAAGTATAGAAAGTATTTTTTGTCTGTCTGTCTGTCTGTTGTCAATCTGTTTGTTTACAAGACTTTCACAGGATGATAACTATAGGTCTAACGTGTAACTTACACTACTGTAATTTGATATAAATTTCAGATTTTTTTATTTTTTGAAAAAAAAAAGCATTCACACGTTCTCTACGCGCATGCGATCGCCATTGCAGGCGTTAATTTTAGTTGCTATGAGATGTTATTAGTATCAACTATAACTTACATTTGTAGGTATGTCATGTTTCATTTCTCTAATGCAGGAGAAACCGAGGGGATCAGCTAATGTAATAATATAACCAGCTATTCATACACAGTTTCCTATAAACCCGAACAATTTGTAGCAAGATAATAGAACCAAAACAGTAGCAGAAAAAAGGGCCACCGGGGAATTTTAGATTGGAACATACCAAATAAAAGACTAAGCGAGTAAGGCACGGCAACGCTCTGCGAGCGGTTAGATTCAATACATTACATCATCGATAAAAGCGTGAAATAATGTTTTTTAATGATGCAAAAATGTAGTGGACCTACCTGCTCACTTAGCTCTTTTTTTTCTTTTTTCTTGTCTTGTATGTCCCGACCTATTGACCTAACTGATCGGTCATTTTTGGTCTTGCTCATCATAATAATAATCCTTTATCATAGACAACGTTCTTAAAATGAATATTAATTACCCTTTTAATAAATGCTATGACTCACAGAAGAATCTCTAAACTTATATCGCCTGCCAAGCTCATTATAATATTCATAGTGTCCAGGTAATATAAGTAAATTAATTCAAATTATATTAAATAACAGCGATACTCATACTTTGCGGGAAGGGGTATCCGGGCGGCGCGGCGAACGGGTACGGCGGCGCCGCGCCGAACGCGTACGGGTTGGGCACGCCGTACATACCCACCGCTGGAACGTTCAAACGTAACACATTATAATAATACATTTGTGCCGACTTCCCGCTACTCGTCAAGAGATGGCGCCACGAGTATTCTGAATCACGCTATCGAAGTATTCTCAATACCTTGCATATATACAAGCTCCGAGCTGAGACTGTCGGAGCACGGCCGCTCCCCAGGCATGATCACCTAGCCGTGCGGGAGATCTCCCTTTGCCAAAGTACTAGTTCAGTACGTTTGGTAATTTGCAGCGAAATTTTGTGCCAGAAGATTGAATACATTTACGAGTATTTGTTTTAACGCTCAATGCTGACGCTTGACGCTTGAGGCGAATGTTTCGTGGCCCTCATTTAAGGTGACTGCCACGCTGCGCGGGTCGCTGGGCAGGGTAGAAATAGTTAATTAGGCAGAAGATTCCTGAGAGGAGTTTGAAATATTTACGTAGGCAGGTTGTTAACACTTAATAGTGAAACGGTTAACAGGACCTTTTCCATATGTTAATTAGAAGTAGTACCTCTTTGTGATCCGCAAACATCTGCCACCAACTCGAAAACTAAAGAGAGCTTAAGGTCGGCGAGAAAAAATAATAAAAATAATGTTTTCGACGTTTGGTAAAAGTAGCGACAAAAACAATAAATGTAATTTTTTCTAGACATAACATTAAAGTAAATCGGCAAAGGAAAATTAGATTACAATGTCTTTTGAAACAAAAAAGTTAATGCGGTTACAAATTCAATTGCTTGAATTACGTAATACTCCTTTAAAATATTCTTCTATGCGATCTGTTACAAAAGGCATGTCTTTTACAGATATCAAACAAGAAGATCAAACAAAAGCGTCTTATGGAAAAGTTAACAATTTAGAAGAGACACACTATTTAGAGAGACAACTAGAAGATGTTGTGGCAAATCGCGATACTAGTAATAGTTTTGATATGGCTATGGAACCATTTCATGAATCATGAAGACAATTCTCTAGACAAGCTTCCCGGACCCACGCGGCTACCGATATTCGGGAACTCTTACACGTTCATTGGCTTGTCGAATCGTAAGTAATTATAATTTTATTTTAATTAACTGTCTACCAATTCGCACTTGGCCCGCGCGGTGGATTAAGGCCTAATATCCCTCTCGCTGAAAGGAGACCCGTGCCCAGCCGTGGGACAATAAAGGGTTGATGATGAATTAACTGATTAAAGGATAATATAATCTTTTGTTGTTAAACTGTTGTTTTTGTCGTTGGTTTTGTTGTTGTCTGACGACCCTCGTGATAGAGCGCTTACTATCCCGGGTTCGATCCCTGGCCTGACAGATATTTGAATGATGAATTTCTGTTCTGCGTTTGGGTGTTTGTGTATTCATCTATGAATGTCCATGGCACCTCACAGGACACTTCATGGGAGAAAATCCTACTGGGCTATGAGTGTAGACACCGCTTTTTAAATCAGAAAAGACTCAGGCAGCATTTGTGTCTCATAACAACATTGTTAAGCAATGCTGTTTTCGTTTGAATGGTAGCAACGCATTGCGTCCTTGGGCAATCTTTGATAAGTCTTTAATCTTATCTGGGATTGGTTTCAGATATTCATGGGAAGCGGTGGGTAGATATCACTGCATGCTCGTTTGCTACTTCTGTATTATAAAAAATTATAGTGTCCATCTTAAAATCTTGTTTTAACAACATAAGCGTCTAAGTGATAGCAAGTTAAACAACATTGGACGCGGTCAGTCTGAAGTCATTCATCATTAATAGTCTTTTCGTACAACTCAATTTTATTGCAAAAGTAAATAATGTTTACATGATAAATTGTATTATTTCACGGAGACTCGCTACTAGATCTAAAAGTCACCGTTATGGAATCGCAACTTCAAAGTATGTATTTCGCTTTTACGACGTGTAAACAGAACGTTAAAAGTAAAATAAATAAACAACATAACATGATATAAATGATCTGAGATCATAATAGAGCATAGTGTTAATGGAATCGCGAAGGTCGTCAAACAATGGTGTGGATAACGCTTGTGCACCATCACCATGATTCTAGTTTTTAATCATAGGGAGCGTAATTGATACGTTACACAAAGGAATTGCTCGGTAATTGTGATTTGAGATAGAGTGCGACGAAGTATAAAGGTTTTCTGCGAGAAAACTCTTGTTCTTGATAAATTGTTAACGAAAAACGGGTGAACATCGGAGAATTTCGTAGATTGCTACATTTTGTTTCAGTCAATATTAAAGACGTAAAGTCTTCGTTTCAAAGCGATTCATTAATGAAACGACTTTCATGATTGCACGCTCGCATTTTTGTCATTTGGTGTTGAACGCAGCTGTTGGGAATCGACACTATAGATTATTCTGCAAGTATCTAATAGATACTTGCAGAACTATCTATGCACTATTTTAGTGATAAGACCGCCTATTTTACCTTGTATTATGTGTCTTATTTGTTACTGTTTATTTATGTGGTGTACAATAAAGTAATTTAGTATTGTATTGTATCTGTTTGAATGTTCGATGGAGCCATTGGATGAGCTTGTGAGCTCACAAGCTTGTGAGCTTGTGAGCTTTGTACCTCCAAGTGGATCATGGTTAACTACATTAAGTAATGTTCTGAAGTAATAATTTGTTTATCGAAACTAGGGATTAATCTGTGAAATTGACACCACTTATAATAATTGTATGTCAACAAAGATAATGAAAAAGAAATATGTGCATCGAATATAAAATACTTACTTACCTTCGCTAGGCGTGGAAATACAATAGGTATTAAGAATACAAAAGGAATAAGATGTAGACTAGATAACGTAATCAGATACGAGTATGATGTTTTAATTAAAATCTGATCGGATTTTTTTTTCAGAAATATTATAATCGGAAAATTTGAGACCATCTTTCTCGATTACAATCGATCTCGATTACCCTCAATGTCTGCCTTCATTTTTCTTATTCCAAAGTTCTATAAGTATTTCGAAGAACAATTTGTGGTTTCGAATCTTTAGGGTATCCCCACACTTATCGATGCATAATCGGAAGAAAAATAGTTACGTATTTTATAAGACTAGTATACAAGACATGCAAGTGAGCATGAAGTCCACCTGATGGTAAGTGGTCACTAACTTTATGTAGAACCCCTGTTCTATAAAAAGACTCTATTTGAAGTTAATCTCAGATGTATAACAATTCCCGAGGACTAACTACGAACGTCGCCTACTATAAAAGTGTAAGTTAAAGTAACATCTCCTATAAAATAAGATAGAATTAGGCGTGATGAATTTATGATATTATAGATGGATTTTGATTATTGCACCTTTACAAGCAGTTAAACTGTAAGTTTAATATTTTTTTTATTTCAGGTGAACTTTTTGAAAAAATCATCGAATTCCCTAAACGGTACGGGTACCGCTTCGTCATCAAAGTGTTTAACCGCAACATACTCCATGTTTACAATGTTAATGATATCGAGGTAAGTATCCTTAAAATAATAGTTATTTTATGTAACGACTGTCTGTGTCCATAATAAAATAAAATAAGATGACATAAGAGGAAAAGAAATGAGATGAGATGACAGGAAACGAAATGAAATAAAACGAGATAAAATG
>DWLZ01000347.1:0-10921 GCA_018251995.1 Urbanus velinus | reverse complement strand
AGAACATAACACTAACGGTATGTTCTAACACATATCTATAAACAATTACATTATGAATTTGGATAATTATGTAGGTATATTGTAAATACTTCCGGCTATTACCGATATTTGAACGATATTGTGAAATTCTATAATTCTTTTGTTATCGTTCATTATGCTCTATTGATAATTATTATCATTTATGACACAACATATGATTACAAAAAGTATATAAACAATGACGGTCACTGAAATAAATTAATTTATGAATGAAACAGGTCATACGTTAGTCATACAACTTCGAAATATCACGGTAGACACAAATGCACAAAACTTATGATTCAACCTAACTGTAAAGTGTAAACAATTTTATACATACTAAAGGTTTCATATGTTGAATTTTATACCTAAATAGGATTTTAAACAGTTACTCATCGTGATTTTGCAACAAAGAAACAAGAAAACGTGTGCCGTTTTGCCACTTTCTTTAATATTTTTGGTAGAGTCTAAAGTTCTTCGTAGTCATCTCGCGCTGTTTGAGGCCCTTAAGATTTCAAGATTTTTATCGAACTAATAAACTTTGCACCATTTGTCTCATTTCCAAAGAAACAACCATTGTACCTATCATTTACACTTGCTTTATCTAAGAGTTGGCAGAATTATTTGTGGTTCGATAGCCAACTCTCTTTCTGTTCTCTTCGTGAGCAAAACTCAGTATTTGCTGCAACAATATTTTATTCCTAATTCTTACATATCTAATTTTATATAATATTATACAATTTTATCATTTTATAATGGATTTATTATAATAGATTAGATGGATGATAAAAACGTAGGTACTTTAATTTATTTGCACTAATGCGAAACAGATTTTAAATAATGAAGTATATACGAGTATGTTCATTATATCGTGGTGGTATCTGATTACAAGTGGTCACTGCTGCCCATGCACATCTGTAATATCCCGGATTACATTGGTTGTATCTACGCGAGGTCGGTCAGGGCTGCCTTTGAGGGCTAAGTCGGAACGACTCGTGTACCTAAATGCATTGATGGTTTCTTATTTCTTACCACAGCTTTTAAATCAGAATAAGAACGTTTAACAATGCTATAAAAAGTAACAATATTATAAAAGCCTAGCCACGACGTGTTCTATCACTTTCAAAGTTCTCATAGATTGTTCAAAACAATAAGTATTTTACGTATATTTAATTTTCGTGCAAATAATATCGGTATAGGTGTTAGGGACGTTATGGATATAAAATTTCGGATATGTAAAAAAAATATTCCGGTTTCGGATTCGGTTACGGATATGAAATTATTTCGGATTATCCGATAGTTTCGGTTACGGATACGAATTTTCAAGGAATAGTAAAAGAACTATAAAGTAGTATAGTTATGTATACTTTTTTTTAATGTAGTAATGGTTTAGGTACTATTTGCAATTAAGGAATATACACAGTTACTATGTCGGCTGAGTCAGGTGAAAACCTGTTATTATGTATATATTAGGTACCTATATTTGAACTCCGCCTCTATCCGATCTATTATTCGAATCCTTTATATCGGGTTCGGTTACGGTTTCGGATTGTATTTTATTTCGGATATCCGATAGTTACGGTTACGGTTACGGAATAACATAACATCCCTGATATGTAAATGTGCTTAGATACTTTAGTATTACTTTATTAGTACCTATTTTAGTTTTCGTGCCATCTGAGGCGAGTTGTACAATTGGAGGCTGCTTGCCCTAGGGAGCGCCTGAGCGGCACCACGCGAGGGAAACTACGGCGCTTTCTATCCGAGTTCCCGAGTTTCCCTACATACGCAATGAGGTCACCGAGGGGGTTTTAGTGAGTAAGAACCTCACATAACCTGGCCTATCTCCCAAAAGTTCGAGTATCATTCGAAGATTTTCAATCTGAAAAGAATATAAAGAAAAAAACAAAGGTACTTCAGTATACTTAGCACACCTATTCCGTTATTCGATAATCCCAATTCCACTGATGAATAAGGCTCGCTTACTCATGATTTTAGTAAACATGTAGCTGGGGTAGAGCGGTACTAATCTCAATTCGTTACACTTACACAAGGAAACATTGATTTCTACTACATCTGTGATTCACCGGAGGATGTTTATATAGAATTCTGCATGTTTGTTTTAACTATAGCACTAAGTATGTTAAAATACTTTTATCACAATTAAAATGAAAATAAAAACAGAATTATTTAAATAATTAAGCATAGAGAAAACAATATGCCTCACAGAGATAGAGAGCAAGCATAGAGAAATCCCGTACAATTTACATTTTAAACAGCAGTTTATGTCGCTGTTTTAAGGCTGAAATATTTGTGGCTGTATTGCTTCTTCAGGCAATTTCTAGTTATAAAAATCTCTTATTTCTGAAGTCCTGGAACCAAACGGAAAGATATATCCTTAACCATATTCCCGATAGTTCTATATCCATAAATAAGTTAGTAAGATCAATAAATAAATGCACCATGTAATATGAAAACCATATCTCCGTATCTTGTATTTTATTAGCTTTGCATTGCTCTATTAGCCCTTGAAACACACACATACACACGACTATTAACATGTAAATGTAACAGCAGAAAATATGTACTGGTGGTAAAACAAACAAATGCGCAATTATGTGAGAAAATATTCTGGTGGGCGTTTAACTGTGGCACATGGAATTAATCTACTATCAATTGATAACAAAAGCGAATATTCTAATAATATTGACGCCTGTTCTCCATGATCACTCTATTCGAGTGGCTATTGTCATAATAAAATCAATCACCAATATTATGCAAATGATAGAATATCGATTTTTCAAAGGGAATACAATATTCATATTCCTTTAATTACTTACTCGGCACCGATTTCAACGAGCCGACGCTGACATTGAAAGGTCGTTGACTCATCTCTACGACAGAATTATCAGCGAGTCTCCCTTCCCTCAGTCGGTTTTTTTACAGAGGCCTTGTAGACGCAGTACTTCAGATCAATCGAATGGATATTATGTTACGGCTTTAATTCTATATTGGTACTTTCAGCGGCAATTACCTACCTTGGTTTTTGATTTTGCAATAGCTGAAGACTTATCCTCATCCATACAAATCAGTTTTGTTGCTACACTAACTCTGTGTACTGAATTAATTCGGAATAAATTGGCTCTACCAATTTCTGATGAATCATTAGAAATTATATGCTTCTTTACTACTTACTTCAATACTTTTTGTTTAGAAAGTATGTAATCTTAGAGCAAACTTTTTTCGTTTACAGCTTGATGATCTTCTTAATTTTGCAACAATGCTTCAGAAGTTTCGATCCCAAATCATTAAGGTTACATATAAAATGTAAATAAAACATAATATCCACGGACACCGATGATATGAATCCGTCAACGTTCAGCATCTATTCTTGTTTTGAATGTAGGTCAACTGACAAAGCATAATATTCTGTCTTTTTTGGCTCCTGTTGTATGAAACACGTTCGTTCATTTGATCAAGCTCTAACTTTTTTCTTTCAAGATTAGGAAGTGCTACCAACATTTGACTGACAGTTACTGAGATACGGGCAACGGAGCGGAACAAACACTTGATATTATCCAGTACTGAAGTTGTCAGGTCGAGGGATATGGTGATTCGGCGATACGATCGGTGTCTCATCAGAGTCGTCCATGAGGCGGATGCGAAGGTCCGTGGGTGGAGAGCCCCCCCGTCGCTCGCCCCGCTCTGCTCGCCATTCTAATTAGCCATTGTGGTCGCCGGTTAAAGTTTGCGATCGGCCGGCCGGCAGGCAGAGGCACGGCTGCCGGCAGTCAGCCAGTCACGCAACACCCGCCGCGAGGCCGACACGTGCTGTAGCTCGCCGCTCTAACCCACACACGCGACGCGCTCTGACAGTAGCGATGATAAGTGATTGACAGTGCTCCCGATTGATAACAACAAACCGCACGCTCTGATAGCTAAATCATGCGCATCCCTGCGATGGATACGCATTGTGCACGGTGTTAAAGTTCTAATCGTTGGCGCAACGCAAGGTAAAACCATTATGCTCGATTCGCATACTTCTAAAACTGGCACCATTGTGCGACAACCGGTGGACACTCACTGCAACTCCTCGCTGCAACTACATAATGCAGATGCCATTTTTGGGTAGGTTCCATTATGTCTCTCGAATGTGTTGCAATTAGTCGGACCACTTTTACTGACAAACTAATTGAGTCGACCATCAATAGGTAATTACATACTCGATTATTTTCCTTGTAATTATTGCTACATTGAATTTATATGATAATAATAATACACAAATCAAACTTTAACAACATATTTATGTAGGTATATATTGAATATATTATGTAGCAGCTCGGAAACTACATTTTATACCTACCTATAGGTTCCGAACTGAATAATTTAAATGATAAAATTGAACTTCGCGCATTAAAATGCCCCTTTATGTTGGTACCATTAAATACAACACAGAACCGGACAGGCTAATCAATCATGTATGTTTAATTATGTAACAAAGATATGTAAATCTTAGATTAATAACCGAATAAGGTACTCAGAAGCACGAATCATAAATAACAAATGAGATTAAATCCAGTACCAGAAAAATGTATTACGGAATAAAACTATGGAAATTATCGTAACATTATTAATATTGAAATATATTCTAAGCTAAGAACCTGATAGATAAAAGTTTACGAGTCCGTCAAACGAAAACATTGGAGCACCGGTTTGATAGGTTTATAAGGAGCCGTTCATTATAAGGCGGCGTGCATAATTCGCATATTTCCCTGTACCTAGAACTATCTTGTAGTTATGTAATGCATGTTGGCCATAGAACATCAATAAACAATAGAGCGCTATCGCTTCCAGTTCGTTCCAGCAAGCCTCATTTATATTACGCATGCTTACTGAATTTCCTTGCTTACGCCTAATCATTATTACTGCGTGATTTTAATTCTTAACTACATTTGTGCTACTAGGTTTTCCCGTGACTTGATCGATAAAAGAAGAACAAGTAACTTTGATTTACATTGTTTACCTATGGACCTTATGGTACATGAACAGATAAACATTTTGTCCTATACTTTTCTGGCACGTCTTTAATTGGTTACGTGCATTTAATAGTTAACAACTAGTGCACGGAACTTATAACCCTGCTACAGACAGTCTTAATATGAAACGATGAATGATTATACTTGACATGAGAGGTTCGCATATATTAGTCGCAAGTTGTATGTTAAATATTATGTTGTTAAAAACAATCAGTCAATGAAAACCATCAAACAAATCAGTTTCAAATTTAATACGAATACTAGGGCTAGTAGCTACGTACTTATGTTCTATTCTTATTCGCAGTCTAAGTATCTAGCCGTCTCGTTTTGACACGCGTGATACTATTGTGCATGCAGAACTGACCTTCGGCAATAATGTCCCTTGATCGAGCATGCAGCGATTATCGTGGCGCATCTAGCGCTAACCTAGAATATCGGAGTGCTTATTATAATTTTTCCAACTAGGGATGTTATGGAGAACCACAACGGTAACTATCTATTACCTGGAATTATAACCCAAACCAGAAACTCTAACCGAATCAGCTAGACTTTTTTTTCTAATAGGGTGCAATGTTCAAATAATTCGACCGAGCGAATTAATACATTAACAACTCTTTCCTAATTGTTAATAAAGTAAACCATTACTTAATTGTATTTTTAACTTTTGCAGTTTCTCAATAAACATTCGAAACTATCGGACAGTGTCAAATAATATACCTAGTATCCGTAGTCATGTCTGAACTCAGTATATTTTTTCACATTCCGAGATATCATACCCGTAACATCTCTATTTCCAACAATGCATAGAAAATTAACTTTAATGCTCACTAACCATTGGGTTGTAGGTTAGAATGCATGCATGAACGCACGAAGAATCGTTACACGTGAAAGCTGTACCACGAAATGGTTGAGTTTACATGAGACGACTGAATACAGCCTGATTTATAACGATTCCAACGAGTTACGACTACCTATTTGCTTTCTTTTCACACTGCGTCAATACAAAATAGACATCGCATCAATCTCACTCCCTAAAACGTTCTGGACTTTAAAAACGTAGAGATGCTTCACAATATTTGTAAAATATCATCAGATAGCTGCTATAAGTTAGTTGGTATCAGCTCAAACGATCGTTTTCACCGGCACTGTTAACTTATTATCCATTTAAGAATATGCATTAATGTTTCTGCAAAGAGCAATATCGCCAGATCGGAATATGAGATATTAGCTTAGGTGCTTAAAACATTACTTAAGAAATACATACGATATACCTATTATATTCAAATTAATCATTGTTTAGCGTCTTAATTTATACTGACTAATGTATCTTATGTAAATATTATGATTCGAGATTATATCGCCAACACCAGGAAGGGATTATCAAAATCAACTCTTCACTATCTATCAACTGAAGACTGAATTGACATGCGACCTGACTATTGCTATCTCTAATATGATATTAGATAAACACTTATAACTATTCTAAGAATTCTACACTTTACTACTACATAATACACTAGTAGAATTATTTATAGCTAAATGTAAAAACTTATAGATAAGTTTATTGTGTACATATATTATTTACTTTGATAGCTATCAAACTAAAAAGATAAACTATAGTTTATCTAGAAGCTCTGTTGCGCAAAAGTTATGTAAAGACTAAATAAATTAAAATGAAAGATCTCGTTTTACTAACTAAATAATAGAGCAACATATCTTAACAATTTCTAAAATCAAATACCATTACAAAATGTCGGCATCTATATAGATTAGATTTTTTATTTCACCGAAGCGAGTATTTCCATTTTAATGATCAATAATAAATTCGACCTGTTGGCATAACTCGAAATCGTCCGCAATCAAGTCGATGACTAATCAAAATGTAAAATTACCGTATTAAGAGTTTAACGAGACATCTTAATAGTTTAATGAAAGGAGTTGGAACGAATATAAATCAACTGAATTGAACGCATACCAGATTTGATATAATGACCTAACTTAATTCGCGTTAGCTGAGTCAATAGGGTCAACTGTTGCTCTCGCATCTCCATAATCCTATTAGCGATAAACAACATCAACAAAGTTTTATGGTAGTGATTAAACTTATTATTTAACAAACGCTTAATCATACTGTGGATCGTTATTCAAATGCATCATGACTAGTTGAGTGACGTGACCCTTTTGGGTCACAACTCAACTTATGTAATATCTGTGGAACTGTGACGACATTTCTGTGAACCATGACTCACTCTGATGCTACAATTGACCTGTTATGTTACCGGATCGCCTGTTTTTTTCACTTCAACAAGTATTACTCATCATTCATGTCAGGATAGCTCCGTAGTTATCAATGAAATCATTATGTAATCACCCCACTGGTATGCGACGCCACGTGAATAAGGCATCGTTAGATCTTATCTATGTACCCTGTAGAATAATATTACTATTACATTCATTGGTCAATATCAATATTAGACTAACATTACATAGAAACAAATAATGAGACAAATCGCAAAGAATACTAAAACATAAACATAATTTGCAAAATAGGTATATAAAAAACGAATAATTTGGAGCCGCGGTCATCTCCAAATTTAACTGTTATTATTTTACCTTAATATATGTACATATGGTAAACATTATCAGATCTGATGACGCTGAGCCGGCCGGCGTGCCGCGTGTCTATGACATCAGCAACATCCACGTAATCGCGCGTCATACCAATCTTCAACGGATTCTCCGACATGCAATCATCGCCATGTCATTCTCAATTAACATATTACACTACATTTCGATTGTATAACCGCTAACCGACGAGATTGCTCTACACGAACCGTCGACACGGAAAGCTTCTTCATTATGGACACCTCTAATCAATTGAATTTTGTTTACTAAGTGATTGATTATAGTGGACGTGCACTCACGACTTGTATCTTTGTGTTGAATTGCTTATTGATCAAGGGTCCATTATGGCCGATGAATGTTGACTGACATATTTTGATTGCGTCGGCGTGTCCAAATAGTGTTGAAGGAGATTCGAGTCTCTGTAGGCGGCGCCATCAATATGCGTCGTGCAAGTCTTCGCGTTCAACATTCGAGCGTGAGCCGTGTATCTGATTGATAGCGCGACCGGGCTCTCCGGTGACTCACGCATAGATATTACATTACACTGCCAATGGTTCCTTTGACCCTATTCAACGGTTTCACTCAGTGCAGCAGATTGTCCTTGCGCTGAATTCTAAACAGTTATAAGTTCCCAGAAAAACAATAAACCTATTGTTGTTATACGAGTATGAAGGTTATTTTCATTCTACTTTAATGGACTCTACACATAATTCGCTATGGAGCTGTCGGTTAACTTTCATCAGTTTTATGATGATAGAAACATGTTGTGATTTTGATGACTTGTAGTGTCATGTTCATTTACTGGTTTTGTGGTATGATTTGATTTCACATATTTCATTGCAGAGTATGACAAATTGTGCCATAATATTTCTCATTTTCATTTGCTTGCGTACACAACGATACCAATTCATTCGCTTGCATTATAATTTTAGCGTAAATCAACGAAGAAATCTATAAGTATTTTTTTGTTAGCAGATACCCGAATTCAGCTTGGATGGCAACAACAGCTTGAAGCACAACGGCAGCGCCAAAGATCTGGCCTCCGTCATGGAGAACCTCAAGAAGAGCAGTCTCGTCTCCCGCCAGAACCAGACTCAAGTCACCAGCTCTTCCACTCAACAGGTTTGGAGCCTCGTTTTCTTGTAATTATCAGTGATATTGAAATTTCAAGGTTTCAGAATACTCCATATATTATTGTACCTATCTAATATTTTACATAATCCTTTCCTCGTTTGAATATTTAGAATTGAAATTAAAAAGGACATTAAATAACAAATCATCTGAGACCAATAAAGATTTTATGAAATATTCATTAGTGATTAAAACTTGAATGGCGTGCGCAATCGCAAGCAACAATTAGCTGAGATTAGACCATATTAGGTGCGTACCATAATCTGTGTGGCCAATACATATTCCCAGAACAATTATGTTTTCGATTGCAAAATAAATCTACACCCACATACTATTTAATAGACAGCATAAATAGGCAGATGAGAAATATAATTAATGAATACATTACAAGCGAATTTCTTGTCAGAATTAATTTAAGATTACTATTTTACGTGGAGAGATTACAATTACTCGGCAGACAGTTTTTTACTATTGATCCTTACTTGGCGACCGTTGATTCATATGTGTTTTTGCAACATAAATTGTCTGTGATGTAAATAATGCTCGGAATATTCATAGATGTACTAAGTTCGTGTTTAAATATAGACTGCAGGTTATTTCGGCGCCGGCCTCGGCCGGTTGATAAAATGGGCAGTTTATTTTGAATTCAGCGAGCACGGGTTTCGGGAAAAATAAATAAAATAACGCGTATGCTTCATGAACACTGTATGGGATGGGTATTGTTGGACAGTCAGTTCAATCGGCGTCGGCGAGGTCACCGGAATCCGTAATTATTTCTAAGCGGTACGATTTTAGCATGTCTTTGTCTTGGAATTAGCACGGCTAGACGCTGTCGGTGAGGCAATTAGATGGCTGTTTTATTTTTCAAATTAAACGCCTGCAAATTTGTATTCGATTCAGAATTCTCTGTACCAGCTGGCTAATGAATGTAAAATTTTTCTCACGTTTTCCTCTGTGCTAGACGATTAACTATGTATATAGTTAGGTACGTGTATACATTTGTAGAAAAGCAAATTGCTTGACGATAATTTTATCAGCTACAAAATAACATATAAAGAATACATACATAAATATGCAATACAAACAATGATTATGATAATATGACTATAATTTTACTATGGTAGAGACTGGTTGCCGACTAGAAATAACTTACTCGTATTATCCATAAAATAGTATTAAAATGCATTACAAACACGTTTATAGTATAATACAAAAACATGAAATAACTCAGTGATTGATAACTGTAAGTAATAAAATTACAGAGTTCGCAGTCCACACGCATTGCCGTTTCGGCATAGAGCCAAAAGAAACGTAACTTGGCGTAACGTAGGACAGTAAAAATGTAAATTTATCCACCCTTATGCTGAATTTACACGACATTAATCTGTATAAATCGAAAACAATTATTCTCTACCTATTGCGTTCCCAAGAAATATGTTCAGACCCTGCGGATCCACTTTACGGTATTTCGTTAGTCACTGTAGGTACTACAGCTATAGCTGCAACTATGTCTAAATTTATGAAATATAAAAAAGTTTATTATTAGTGTCACATAAAATGTGTTTACAATATTATTTAGTCATGAGGAACAACACATCTCTTGTAATACTTAAACACCTATTATCACGTTAATATTTTTGATCCAAGACGTTTGTGTTGATGTGCCAACTAAATATCAGGTAGACTGGCATTTGCACGTCCCATGACTAAAGGAAATCAAGAAATCTAGTACCACGTATTTGAAATATTCATGTATGCTCAAGGTCGCGCAATCACAGCAAGAATGTGAAGAGCAATAAGGACAAGAACAATAATAGCAATCCGACAACGCAGCACCGTGTGATTAGTATGATACGAGATTACGCAACACCTTCTGTAAGACTAGTGTTTCATCCATCATTGAGAACATAACAGAGAGCTGTTTACGGGTAAAACATAGAAGAAAAAAATATGAATAGAAAGATGTTAAAGTGGATACTTTTGGATATAGAATGATAGAGAATATTCTTAAATAATTATCAACCCATTTATAGATCTCCACTAACCCAAAGAGAGCTGCTTAGGAAAATATGTAAAAAATGCTCGAGATATAAAAACATTACAATCTTCTT
>DWLZ01000346.1:0-10923 GCA_018251995.1 Urbanus velinus | reverse complement strand
GCAGATAGCTGAAGGTCTAAGGCGTAACATAGGCTACTTTAATTTTCGAAAAAAGCATTAGCGCGCGCGCCACGCGCTTCGGGCCCCTACCTACGTTTAGATAAGTGTTCTTTTTTACTTTTTAACGCGGGTGAAACCGCGGGGATCAGCTAGTGTTAGATATAAGTTTAGAGTAATAAATAAAAAAATAAAAAAATTGAACAACAATTGAAAAACAATCTGAGCTACAATAAAAAAATACAGATCGATATTACGATAGACGACAGAAGTCGTGTGGTTAGACCGGATAAGTACCTACCTACTACCCCCCAAAATTGGAAATTTCTAACATGAAGCAAATAGCATTTAAAAGTGTAACAGACAGAGAATCTCAATTCTCTCTACACGGAACTCTAAAAGCATGGTAGAAATAATGATAATGTATGGTAGATAATACAATAGTTTCACATAGCGATACTTTTAATTAATTTTACCGTCGCAGGCATATACCTGTCCAATCCAATTGCACTAATGCACCCGTCTACGTCCCTCTCTAATGGGACGGAAACTTACCCTGGAATGCATTTATCTCATCCTAAAGGCTTCATCACATGAAATCACGTAGCAGTGATTCTGCAATACGTTAAACCGAATATTTGACTACAAAAGCCGCGGTATTTGACTACAATGGAAATATTGATCAAACGATTGTTATCTTAAAAATAACTATTATTGTAAGCCCACTAAGTCAACACATTATTAAAAACCATTTGATCTTTCTAATAAATCAATTATAAAATAAGCAAATTTCCATACTTGACCACGTGATTGAAAACGCACGGTATTGGATGAATCAAAAGTGACGTCACGTGCCAGTAGACAGTAAACGTCAGTCGTATAGCTGCCGACCTAGTATCCTGGCCGGTGACGTCACTTAACAGTATAACTCATGAATCACGTGACTTAGCATTTTGGCGGCAATTTCATAAATTTAAACTTTGATTTTTGTAGTAAATAGAGAAATTCTCAAAGATTTAATTAAATCACAAATGTATCATGATATATCGAACAATTTGAGCTATTTTCTAAGTATTTATTTGTAAGCCCCTTTTAATATGGGTAACAAACAATAGGGTTTTCTGAGTATACGAAAAAAACAAAATGACGTCACTATATTCAGATAAAGGCAGTAGGTATTGCTAATCTATACTAGATATTCTCAATAAAGATAAAATAACTGTACTTAACACTAGACACTACTTCAGGATGTATATATATCTAGTAGTTTCTCCTACTAGTTTCTAGTCGTTAATTCTACAACAGAATGATCAGGCACGCATGAAGGCTCTTCGAAGAATATTGACCGTACTCCGAGATAGGTCTGCAGATCTCCGCGTTTATAGCCAATGTTTATTAATGCGCACTTATTTTTCGTCACGTATATGACAATATGGTCTTATATAGAAATGAACATCGTAAAACGTAATTGTCTGATATACAGTCTGAGTTATTTGAATTTTGGTTTATTAGTAATTTGTTTATAATCTGCATCTGTCTTTTAAACAAAATAATACACAATCAAACAGCATGGAAATATTATGAGTACTCAAATATCTTTAATGTTTTAGTTTTGCTTTGGTAGGTATATAAATTTTCTTGACGGTTAAGTAGCATAAAAGCCCGCTACAGCGCCATCTAGGGGCGAGTTACAATAAAGCGGGTAGCATAAAAATCTGTATGAAATCGAATTAATTGATGGATGGATGTGGAGGAGGATGGATGGAGTGATGGATTATTTTTTTTGGAATCAGCATAGTTTAAATAGATTTTTATATTTTTATTTCTTGACATGGGTTTATTTCGAAAACTACAAAAGAGCTATTACTTTTTAGCCAATAATAATCGGTACGCGGAAAATACTGTAAAGTATGTATGTATACTTATGTGTGCTGTGTATAAAGCAATTTTCTTAATAACTCTAAATATTACTAAAAGCTGTAACTAATTTTGTTTGTTATGCATACCACAGTCATTGTTAAAACATACAAAATCCTTTGTACATAAACTAATAAGCGTGAGAAATTCATTACAACACAAAGAAAAAGTAATACAAGGGAAAAATTGTTCGCGAATGTTCCGGAAAAAAGGACATCCCTCGATACAATATCCAACAAGGCTCTGAGAAACTTTAGTTTGTTAGTAGTTTGTTGTTAGCACGAACGAAACCACTTTACGGACTTTCGTGACAAAATAATTTCACACCTCTTTCGTTTCCTGTTCTTAAAAAGAAATATGAAGATGAATTGAATTGAATAGTTTTATCGATATGTTTGCACTGGATAATCGATTATGTGTGTTCTGGAATGTATAGTGTTTTACTGCGCCGCTTACTTTCTTACATTTGTAGGTAGAACGAGTATGTTGCGACTATTGCCACACCTATTTCTTATCCGAAGAATTTCTAGCGTTTATGTAAAAAGATGTAGTGGCCATTTTAGTCTTCAGAAGTGGCAATCCAGTTTTCACCTTCAAGTAGATCCTGTTCTTCGTGGAGTTAGTTACAGACGTTCAATGGCAGCAGTAGCCACTTATCATCAGATGAACTTTATGCTCCTTTAATGCAGCCAAGACTTTTATAAATTTTAAAGACCGGAAGACCACATTATTAATATTGTGTTTATTCGACTAGATTATTTATCAATACTACCTAAACTATTTTGTTACTAACATAATCAATCCCTGATTGCGAGGGAAGCAGAAAATATCGATTCTTTCCTCAAGGCGTTGTTACGAATACACCACAGACACGTGTTTGAGCCTCGTTTACAATATCTACTCAATTAATTTATTATTTGTTATCAAGGTAATAAGGTCCCGCTTTAGAGTGTAGTATGAAAGATAGTAAAAAATACTAAGATTCTTGTCGCATTTCTTGCGATCGTGTTCCATTAACAGTTTAAGGAAAAATAATAATTTGTATGTAGTTTGTAACAGTATTGTAGCTGACAAATAGTGAGTCCTCTGGAGACTTACACAAAGTTTTAATGTATTTTATACGAATAAATACCATTCCCTTTCTTGTCGTGGATGCCGTTGGGGACGCCTAAGGATTTAAATCCCGGAAACGGGTGAAATAATAGCATCTCCTTGCAAAGCTATTTGTATTCTACGGTCGACAAGACCCTTAGGTAAAGGTGAATTTGTTAAAAGCCAACCAGACTCGCTTGACTTATTATAAGTCATAAAATAGAAGCGAATCCTCATGGATTAGCTTCTATTTTTAGGAATGTCAGGACGACATTAATTACATTTGAAAATTACGATCTTACACTATAATCAGGTTGTGTTAAAGGTATTGGAAATATTAAAAATAAAACACAAAATATATTTTTGATGAATATAACCAAATCTAAGCCCGAGCTAAATTAACTGACAAATCAGCAGCAACATACGAGAATGCAGCCCAGAATGCTGCACAATTAATAACATTATCTCTATTTTGTACATTTAAAGTATCAGCTTCAGAATGATGATACCAGTAGTAGCGTTCATTTTCATTCAATAAAGATACTCCTGGAATTCCTTTATTGACAAAAATTGTAATATCTGATCCAACATTAGCACTCACTGTCATTTTATCCATTGGAGAAAATAGTTTTAATATTTCAGCAATCACACAACGTCCAGCCTTTGAGCCTGCCACGTCCAAACCTAATGGTTTAAAAGTACCTTCATCTGATTCCATTACTAAATCTATTTTATTTAGGTCATTTTTATGCCTGTCTAAATAAGCACTCGCACCGATCAAGCCCGGTTCTTCAGCCGTCCACAATATAGCACGTACAGTTCTTTTCGGTGTCAAACCCAAACGCTTTAGTATAACAGGTACAAACCAGCTTATCATCATACCACCACCATCGTCCATAGCTCCTTGTCCTACATCCCAACTATCGATATGACCAGAAACTATGATATAGTTATCTGGATACTGGCTTCCCTTAAGATCAATAATTGTATTTCGAGATATCTTTTGACCGAGTGTGCTATCCATTTTTATATTCATGGTTATGGTTTCACCTTCATCCTGTAATCTCCTAAGCAAGTCAGCGTCTTCTAATGTTATAGCTCCTGATGGTATTTTTGGGACGTGATCGTCATATTGCTGGGATCCAGTATGGGGAGTGTATAGTGAAAATGGAGTAATACTTCTTATCAAGGAAGCTACGGCACCTTTTTTCGCAGCTTTTTGGGCGCTAAGAACTCTATATATGACAGTATCTCCATAGCTTATGAAATGAGCATCGAAAAGTATAATTTTGCCTTTTATAATATCCGGGTGAATCTTATCAAAATTGGTGAAGCTGTTGACAACCAACACGTCCGCTGTTATACCTTCAGGAGGAGTCGGCATGTTTGGAGCAAGGCCTATGACGGCAATGTTCTTCCTACGTGGTTTCAGCATAGTTACAATTTCAGGGCCGCGAACCCAATGGGGAACCTGTAACACAAAATAAAATTTGCATTAATAGAAAGAAAAAAACTGTTAATTACCTATCTTAGATATTGATATCATACCTCAACTTCTTCAGTAGTTACATCTGTGACTCCATATTCGTGGGTTAAGTTAATCATGTGATCTATAGCTCTTTCTAATACTTCACTACCAGAAACACGTGCACCAAATTTATCAATAAATTGCGTATATCTGAAAAAAAAATAAACGTAGGGAGAAACGGTCATTATTCTACTGGAGCATTGCTATTTTCACTTTTAGATAACTAGCAAAATAGACAAAAATACTCAGAACACATAAAACGATAAGATACCTCATTCCTTTTTAAAATAATAAAGTTAAACATTCACAGAAGCAATATAAAAATAGCTATGTAAATAAAAAGTAGGTATTTGTTTTCAGAATATTGATAAATACCTTTGTGTGCAGGAAAACAACATTATTCTTTAAAACGTAATTAAATTTAGATTATACAACAAAACAGTTTTAGTGTATTATCATACACTAAAACTGTTTTGTTGTAACTATCGTTAAAGATGCATAATTCTTACCGCTGATACATTTTGGTTCCAACATCTGTTGTTGTTATTTCATTCATTATTTGCAGGGTTATGTTTTTATAACTTTCGATTTCTCTAATCAGATCTGGACTAAGGTTACATTCATCATCAAATCGATTAATTATCTTTAAGGTATTTACACATTTTCTGCAGAAACCGAGTTGTATTATTATGAAAAATAGTAACTTTAGATTCATTATTAAGTCCACAAGTCTCGATTATCACAGTAATACTGTTCAATATGTCTGAGTAGTCTTATCGGTGTACGTTGAACTCTAAGCTAGAGGTCATTTTATAAGCTTCTAATACCCGAGAATGTGATGATGTTTACTAGTTAGAAATTATATTTATTAGAAATTAATATTTAATGTCATGATAAATTTACACGTTTCTGCGGAATTATCTTGTTGGTGGTTTCGGTTGAAGTATGAGCAAAAATGTATTGATGATAAAATTTGTTAATATTCGAGTAGAGTTAATCAACATATTATTGCATTTTATCCAAAATTATACTATGCCCTATGTCATCGCAGATGTTATCGGAGACGACCAGGGAATTAAATCCCAAGATTTCAAACTATTCATACATAATATAATATCGTCTTAGGCCTTCTATTTTTAAGGAAGAATAATTTGAAAACCACATATTTACGCTATATATATATGCTATATATATACACGTCATAGATACGATCACAAATGAAAGTACTAAAATTAGACAAAAATATTGTTACAATGTTTAATGTTTTATTAATTATATGCAAATTTAAAGATACTATATTCTCTTCGTAAAACTAAATTTAACAAAATGTAAGGTTTCTATTCCCGTGGAATATTAACTGACAAATCAGCAACCACATATGAAAATGCTGCCCAAAATGCTGCACAATTAATTACACTTTTTTTTTCTTGGACGCTCAAAGTATCAGCTTGGGAATTATCATACCAGAAATAGCGATCATTTTTACTTAATAAAGATGCCAGCGGTATTCCATCATCCTTAAAAACTGATATATCTGATCCAACATGGTCACTATTTTTCAGTTTATCGATCGGTGAAAATATTTTCAATATTTCAGAAATCATACAACGTCCAGCTTTTGAGGCTGCAACCTCTAATCCAGTAGGTTTGAAGGTACCTTTATCCGATTCCATAAGTAAATTTATTTTATCCATCTCATTTCTATGCTTATTAAAATAATCCATCGCTCCAACGAAACCAAATTCTTTAGCAGTCCATAGTACAGCACGCACAGTTCTTTTTGGTATGAAACCTAAATGATTTAATATAACAGGTACAAACCAGCTTATCATCATGCCACCACCGTCCATAGCTCCTTGACCTACATCCCAACTGTCAATATGACCAGAAACTATGACCAAGTTATCTGGGTACTGGTTGCCCTTAAGATCAATAATTGTATTTCGAGATATTTGTTGATCGAGTGTGCTATTCATTCTAATATTAAGAGTTACGGTTTCACCTTTATCATGTAATCTGTCGATTAAGTCAGCATCTTCTAATGTAATAGCTCCTGATGGTATTTTTGGCACAGTATCATCATATTGCTGGGAGCCGGTATGAAGAGTATATAGTGAATATGGAGTAATGCTTCTAATCAATGTAGCTACGGCGCCTTTTTTCGCGGCCTTTTGGGCACTTAGCAGACGATACATAACAGTATCATCATAGTCTTTGAACTCTGCATTGAAAAGTACAATTTTTCCTTCTACATGTTCGTAGTCTAAAATATCAAAGGCGGAGAAACTTTTTACGGCTAATACATTAGCTGTTATACCTTCAGGAGGAGTGGGGACATTTGGCCCAAGGCCTATAACGGCAATTTTCCTATTAAGGGGTTTTAGCATAGTTACAGATTCATGGCCGCGAACCCAGTGGGGAACCTGTAATCACACCATATTCTTTTATGTAATAAGATATAAAAGAATAGATATATGATAAAAAATTCAGTGCCATAAATGCTTCAGTCTAATAAATATAGTGTTAAGCGTTGTTGTATTCTGATTTAAAAGATATCGTACGGAAGAAACATTTACTCGAGACAATGACAATGTCACAATGTAGTTCTAAGAGTTGGTAATACTGTGACTGGTTTTAAACAAGATGTTAATCGTGTCTGGTATTTATTGGATTTGCGACAGTTGCTTTTTACCATTAGCTACAACTATAATAAATACATATATATTTGGCGTTGGGTTCGCACCTCAACTTCTTCAGTAGTTACATCGTTGACTCCATATTCATAGGTTAAGTTAATCATGTGATCTATGGCCCTCTCTAATACATCGCTACCAGATGTACGAGTACTATATTCGTCAATGAATTGAGTATATCTGAAAGGAAAAAAAAAAACATTTTAAGGATAAAATGTCATTAAATATTGTTATCGCCTCACATTAACGATTTAAAAATCTTTTGTCAAAACTGTGTCAGGAAGGTTAAATTGTTCAAGCGTGCTTATATGAACGGCCAAATCTCGAAGTATACGAAAAATTGAAATAATAGGAAGTTACGAGATTGATGTTGATGAAAACTAAAACAGCACGGTGAGTTTTTTCAAAAATCTACTTCCCTCAAACGAATTCGAAGTTTTATTGTGTGTTTCAGTTATCCCATACCGAAGGCGTCAAATAATTTTTGGGAGTTTATGTAGCTTATGCTATAAGAGACATACCAAAGTAATGTACTAGAGAATAGTATTGTATTAAAAAAACTACAAAAACGTTTGTTCCAACCTCGAATTTGCATGGTGGAAGTACCTACCTGTCACATTTAAACGATAGAAATTTCATATACATGTACAATAAATGTACATATAATAATGTAAAACTTATACGCATTATTTTACTTTACTTTATTTTACTTCGAACTTATAACACCCAATTTTTGGGTTGAGAGTAACTAATCTTACTTACTAATATTACAAAGGTCGAGTGTGGAAGGATGGATAGATGGATCGATGAATGGGTAGATCGATAGATCTTTATTAATCTTGTACGCAAAGATGGTTTAATGGGTCAACTGGCACACAAACACTTTCTTACATAGAAAATCTTCATGCCATTTCAGTAGTCCACGCGAGCGAAGTTGCGGGCAAAAGCTAGTAAGGAACAAAATTCTGAGACTTTATATAAAATACATGGCCGTTATTTTAGTATTATATATTCATAAGTACTTCGTCGTGTATTTGAATTATATTATTAGGATACACACACTTTTTATGGTTTCATGGTTATAGATTCTTACCGTTTATACATATCCTTCCCAATGACGGTTCCTGTGATCTCTTTCATAATTTCACGGGTTATGTTTTTATAACTTTTAATTTCCTCAATCAATTCTGGGCTTAGGTAACATCCATCATCCAATAGTCTAGCAATTCGATCTATCTTTGTCGTATCTACATATTTTCTCCAGAAGCCGATTATTATTACGAAAAGTAGTAACTTCAGATTCATTATTCCACACTTGTCAATTATAACAGTAATACCATTGAATGTCTAGGCAATCTTATCGTAGTTCGTTGGATCCAAGCGTTATTCAGTCTAATTAGTTAGAGGTCATCTAGTGAGCTTCTTATACCTGAGAATGTGATGATGTTTTTCTTGATCAATTATTAATTATCGTATAGCAAAATAAATTTACGCCTATACGTAAACTAAACTTGTTTTATAAATTACACAATTAGTAAAATGTTGATATACTTACTATTTAATTAAATATTTTTTTTATTTCTTGTAAAACTCTGCGAGAATAGCAACTGACTGCCTCTACCAAACTGCATATACACTGAAAATAAGGATAATTACTTATGAAGTCAAAAAATCTTCATCACGAATAAAGTATCTACAACTTGTCAGAGAACAGGATACAACATATAGAGGCAAGAAGAATCATAACAGAAATATCTCGTGACACATTTTTGGTTTAATAGAAAGAAGTGTTTCGTATTTCGATCACGTTTTATGAAATTTTCGTCACACCGATCAGAATGAAAGCGTGACAAGATTACAAAAATTTTTTCCGCATTGAAAATTATTTTGTTTATAGCAGTGTTAACAAACAATAACCTTATTATTGTTCTGTTTGTAACCACAATGTTAAGATTTATTTATAAAGTCTTCACAAGCACGGCTGCACACACATAAACATACACACACATTTAATAACACGCACGAACCCACCTTGGTTTAAAATATCTTCCAAAACTATTTGTGTAATCCCGTTCTGGCTTAATTTAGTACCATAAGATATAAAAAGTGAACATTTTCTATCTATTGCTGCTAGATTACTTAATAAAAAATAGACTTACTATTCACCACTATTCATCCGATCACGTGAACAGTATGCACTACTTTTATAAATAAAAAACACAAAAATGGAAAATTTTACTCATACCTAATAGTGGTTAAATCTATGATCATTATGTGACCCAAAATTACCGCGAAGGAATTTATAGGAGAAATAATAAAAGGGAATCGTAACGAATTTAAATGGGATGCTCATTCATTATCCACTTACGGAAATTTTCGCTGGCAATTATCTCGCAAATTGGACTCCCAAGTGAAATATGTACGTTCCTTATAATAAACTAATGGGTATAATAGCTTACACCTGCGTAGCCAATTAAAGCTGTTCGCTTAAGGAGTAATAAGTACAGTGTTTTTTAACCTTTTTGTACGACCACCTCTTAGTAAGTAGGTAAACAATTCGCGATTCCCACTGTTTTAACCTGTATTTTGTTATGTTCGAAATAACAAGTCATTACAATATGTTTATTTACTTTTATCTTTACTCATCGAGTAAATACAGTGTATTTAGTGTGTGTACTAGTAAAATGTATATTTAGAGACTATCTGAGGTCCCTGCTGTGACATTACAGTAGTATCTATAGAAGCTAGCATGGGCGGTAGTAAAATACAGTTTTTACAAATTTATTGTTTTTAACCGACTTCCTAAAGGAACGAGGTTATTTTCTGTTTCATTTCTATGGATGCATTTCAATTTCTTACAATCCCCTTATAGACGCTTTGGTACCCTTTGAAAAACACTGCCATATCAGATGCATGATTTAATACTTTATTTGTAACGGATTATTTTAGTTTCAAGTAATTGCTGGCACGCATGGCCGTCGATTGTTTAATTGAGGCTGACTGCCTGTTGGCTACTAACGCTCGAGTGGGTAGATGGCTACATCGAACGTTAGTGAATGAACGCGATTTCTAAGCGATCAGACGCGGTGGTGGTTGTCACTGTCACAATCACAATTACAATTCAATACGATGCGGCTGCTCTGTCCAATCTGTCCGAATCGAACCGCTACCACTCTTCGGGCAATATACATAAGTGTCATTATTCAAATCGCGCGACAACATCAAAGTAAATCAGGATTTTAGCTTAGCTTCACTACGCGCCGTATGTAATTTTGGCCACGTAAGACACTACAATAAGTATCGATTGCTTGTTATTCTTACGCCGGTTTGCGTTCGCTTTAATTTGTCCACGTAGGAAGAAGCGTAGCGATTAGGTAGGGGTCAAAGCGACTGCTGATACTGTCGTCAAACGTCAACGTTATTCATCTATACAGACGCGTACACAATTAATTATTAGTAGCACGGAACAATGGTTGACAGATTTATATACTATTCAATATTTAATTTTTCTAAGATCAAGATTGCTCTATGTGCATAACTGTGAGTCGGATTTATTTTTGTCAATGTTCATAAGTATGGAATGCGAAGTCGATACCGCAAAGTTAATAAACACCTGCGACTCCTTCCTGCGACTTCAAGATGCAAAATTATCTGGAAACATGGCCTCAGATAAATAAAGTAGGTAGATCTATCATT
>DWLZ01000345.1:0-10923 GCA_018251995.1 Urbanus velinus | reverse complement strand
AGACCTACGGTGGCTTTAAAGTTTGTTCTTGCCGACATTCGTAAAGGCACTGTAGATCCTTATATTTGGAAACAGATTCAACCTGTAATACTAAACCTTGATCTTACTAAAAATTCAATGCAATATGTGCAATGTGCTCTAGGTGATCTAAGTATGAAGAACAATATAGGAGCTGAATACTGGACAACTGTCTTTAGGGTAGTTTACAAAGCTAACGAACGGGAAGCCATGCCAATTCTATGTGCAATAGAAGATATGCTTACCGAAGTCGAAGACAATTCAATAGATAATATCATATTAGATTTTATATGTGAGAAACTTAACAAAGAGATTATAACAAATAATGATGATTTTTATGTGGAAACTGCTTTACGCTTGTATTTGCGTATCATTGCTAAATACTTGCTTTTATCAAAAAGCGAAGAAGATCTAAAAGTTAAGATTGAAAATGTTTGTGATCCTTTCTTCGATAAAATGGAAATGATTGGTAAAGAATTAGATGACCAATCTGAGCTAATTTTATATTTAGAACGTTTCTTAGGCGCCATGAAATACAATAAAGCATTTTTGAATATGAAATATGTCTCAACCATACCGATGTTACAGAGGATTTTGGAGCGGCTGGGCCGTATCTTGCCCCGGGAGAAATATTTTGATATACACGTGCGAATGCATTTAACTATGTCGTATTGTAGATCGATACAAGTTCTGAAACAGAAGCCTGAAGTGTGTGATGACACAAAGATCAAGGAGGAAGAAGTGAGAACAGTTGGGTTTATTCTTGGAAAATACATTAGCATCGAAATTCAGGATTTGGTGAAGCAATACTTTAAATCTATAATAGAAATCTACCGGGAGTGTCTTGTACAATTTTTCGGACATTTTGATCATAATGATAGTGTGTCGAAGCTCGTGTTGTCCATGGTAAGAGGTCTTCTTGAGGGAGAGTGTGAGGCTCAGTTGCTAGCGCAATACGTGTTCAGTAAGTGCGCCGGTAAAGCGCCGGACAAAGATAGGAAAGAGATATTGAAATTACTGGAAGAAACGGGGAACGAAGAAATGAAGTTTTTTTTATACGAAAACATGTATTATTCTGACTATTAGACGCCTAAAATGTAAACATAAGTGTTAACATACTATGTAATAAGTTTTATAAGCAATTTAATTACTTACTTCGTTGGAAAAAATATATATACGTGAGAAACACATTTTCACAACGTTTTATAAGAAATATGACGTATCCCATGGCAATAAATTGGCAACTTACAACTGAATTAATGGCTTAAATATACAACTGTTGCTTGTTTATTTATAACGCTTCTATAAATTTAAAGCTTCTCTTGCACTTGTGTAACTCGTTCTGAATAATTATTGTAAATCATTTATAGGTATATTTATATTAGGTCCCTATATGTATACATTTTTACTACATAAATATTTATTATACGTAATATGTAGGTGCCAATAAATTAGTTTACAAATAAAAATCTTGTTTGATTGTATTTTTCTTGTGGTATTTCCCTGATATATGTAATATCCGTCCGAAGCCGAAGGCTTAGGTCGAATCGGGACGAAATTTGGGCTAAAGCCGAAGGTTTCTGAAAAGCACCGATATTGAGAAAAACTGATGCAAATCTGGGAGATTGTGACGGAGAAGTTGAAATCTCAAAAGGCACACGCACAGTCCAATTGTAGGCTCACACGACTGTGTGAGCCTACAATTACAAGTTGTGTCAGAAATTTAATTATTTCATAATCTTTTAATTTTTGACATGTAGTAATTTAAAACAGCTCTAGAAGTTGTTCATATAAAATTAAGATAAAAAATAACTTTCATGTCTTTCAAATCGTTATTGTGGTATATGAATATTATATGATGTGAGGGTATATAAATATTACGGGCGATGTCTACCCGATTGAATGTAAGATGGCCATTAAATGTTTTTGCTAAATTACGAACGGTGTTTTCCTAGTATTCCCGGTCTAATTAAGGAATATTACAATAAAAAAATGTTGTGTGAAAAAGTCGATACACAAACAAAGACCAAAATTAAAAATGCCACCGAATAAACTGACGTCACATTCACGTCAGCGCTAACAAAGCCTTTGAAGGCAAGCAACAGGTGCAGGTGAGTTCACCTCGAGCTCCGCCTTTGAGTTATTGAATCATTCACGGCCTCACGCTTCACCGGGACAAGTTTCAACTAATCATTGCTGTCATCTGTTTATGATCGCCACTGGTTGTTGCATTAAATTGGTGGGTTCATTGCATTTCATTTCATTTTTAAAACACTTCTTTCACACATTTCACGGTTAGCTCTATTAAATTAGCCATAACAAAAATAATAATTAATGTCCCTTTGGTAACAAAAACGAAGATATTATTAAAATCACAGCAAACAATAAAAATAACAACTTAACTTTAAAAATAATAAAAACAAATTTCTATCTCACCCCGAGATATTAAATAAATAATGTCTTTACACTCGTTAAATGAAGGTGCAAATGAAAAATGGAGTGCGTGGAGGTAAAAATTACACGTTAAATTCAGTTCACCATCAATTCAAAAGATTATAGCAAAATATTCACATACGGCGAATGGCACAAAACGTCATTAAATAATGGCGTGGCTCGCGGTTAAGCTCGACATCTTCATAATGTTAAATAACCAGATAACACCTCCACATAATGAGATATACCTACTAATACGATAAATAACAATGAGTTAGATAAAAATGATCTTTTTTTTTCATTTTTTTAGGAACTGCACATTCAGCTCTAAACTTAGCTCTAATGACTTTAATTCGTTTCGGTAGCCGTCCCCTCAACTTTCAATTGGGGAGGTTGTCGTGATTGAAGGTAGCGATCGGTTGGCTGGCCACGGTGACTTTTGGCGAGCGTTCGTACTTGGTTCGGTCCACGGGACTCGAACCCGGAGTCGAGCTCGGCGTGAGGAGCACCGAGTGCCGCACGGAGCCCTGGTTCGCGGCTATGATGTTCAGATTCGTGAGATTATGCTTCGGAATGGTGAAGGAGGGTAGATCCTTGGTTTTGATGCTGTCGTAGATGCGAACCAGCTTAGTGGCGTCGATGCCGTCGATGATGTTGAGTGGGCGGGGGTGGGTGGCGGGCGATGACGTCACGACGAGCCCCGGCATACGCGGCCGTGTTTCGCACGCGCTCGTGGTAGTGGGCGGGGCCGGCACCGTGGGCGTGGTCGGCGTGCTCGGGCTCGATATGTGCTGCGTGATGGAGTGACTCTTCAGACCTTGAGCTGTCTTATAGCTTTTGCCGCATTGGCACTTGTACGCCTTTTTTATCCTGAAAATTATTAAACCAGAACTCTGTTAATAAACCAATATTGTTTAATCTATGAATTTTGAATTCTATTGTAACTAATTCTATTTTAAAAAAATATACCATGTGCTAAAGCAATAAAAACAAATAATACTGCTATGAATCACAAATTATCACTGATTAAATGAATGAAACAAATACTTTTTTACTAAATGTGTTTACTAGATGCATCTTTCATACTGATGCTATATTACAGTAAAACAATAATTTAAGGCCTGTAATTGCAATACCCATTTCCTCCAAAAATATTCTTGGGTGGACAGTTGTTTCTTGGGTCCAGAAGAGACCTTCTGTCTATATTGATATGGTGATGGCAACACAGGAAACTTTCTAGTAAGAAAAATCAACAACAATAGCAAAATTCGAAATTAAAAATAAAAGATTTAATAATAAATTGGTGAGCGCAATATGTTTTATACACTACTAGGAATGGTTCTCTCTCAACAAATTAAGGAGGCCTGGAGCATACCAGACTACTTAATATGCATTTAAAACATTAATATTCCAATGAGAGTAAAATAGACGAGCAGCAATCTGAAATCTTCGAAGATAGAGGCTAATTAAGAATTTTCAGTAAATAGACTAACACTTCTGACTTCTTGTAGTCTGGATTTATTTAAAGGATAACCTTTTACAACAATTATAATTGTAGTATTTTTGTAATCGCTTTATATCTAAACTGCAGTAGTTTGATAATCCCCATGGGGGAGCATACCAGTCTGGGGTGCTGTGGGTCCTGGGTTCGATACCCAGCTCAGATCTGAATGATGAATTTCAATTTCTGTTCTGGGTGGCTCTGTATTCGTTTTTGTATGATCATGGCACCCACGAGTCAGGAAAAAACCCAACTGTGGAGTTATGACTGATTTTTTAAGATTGGCGCAGCACAGATAAGATGTGTAACAGTAACCCTTTTTCAATCATAACTTAATGAATATTTAACTTATCAGTGTATAAGGAACACCGGATTTGACAGGAGCTGGATTACTATGGTTCTACAGTGATATTTTAAAGTTACAGATAGTACTCACTTGCCATCCTTCTTGTGACCATTCTTGGAATGGTACTTTATGCCATTAACATTCTTGTAACGCTTCTTGCATCCGGGAACAGGGCAAGCAAAGGGCTTCTCTTGTGCTGCGGGACCGAGGGCTCCAGAGGTTGCATTAGCATTCATCCTGTTATGAAGAAAATATATTGATGTAATACTGATATGGCCATTAAGGTGAACATTTTAGTGAAAAAACACTTTTTGCACAAACATTGTAAAAAAAATTAAAAAACATAAAAATATTATTGTCTCAAAATATAATTTTTTGTACATAATTCATGCTAGAACTATCGGGCATACTCCAGCTATGAGGCAAAGGTTCATAAGGACTGCAGTGTACTTTCCAAATTACTGTTTGTATTTTCTATGATCATTAATAATGGTAATTTGCTTACTTGACACCATAACGCAAAATAAAATCTGAGCTGTATTCTTCAACTGTGGTCCAAGAGTCATTGCTATCTTCAGATGGACTCATGAGCTCGTCTTCATCTATCTCACTGCCTGAAATTGGCAAAAAAACATTATAAAAATATACATTTCTACCTCAACACAAAAAATTGTGTAATGTTTAATGTAAAAGACAGTAATTGAAAATATATTTTTTATGTTGTGCTAATTAGTAAAATAATAACTTACTATGTAATTTCTACATGATAAAAATATCTAATGTTAATCTTGCAATTTTAATAATTTTGGCTCTCATCGCAAATAGTATTATGCTGATATGTAATAAATATTATCAATAGAGTATCAAGTTACCTGTGGGTGTATTACTACGGACTGACGGTGTTTTGGGGGCAGAGAGGAGGCGCCGGCGGACGTCGGCGGCGGGCGGCATGGTCTGCAGCTGCCGCCGCGCCGCCTCCGACAGGAACCGCTTGATGTAGCTCAGCGGCACCGACGTCGGCTGCGACGCCTCCTTCTGCTCGATCACCGCTGGATCGTAATCTACAACCGGCACCTTACTATTTTTTTAACATTCCTATTCGAAAGAATTCACATCAGCTGATCAATGTTTACAACACATTCTTGGAACATTCTACGGGCACTGATTACCATAATACGCAATCACTAAACCTAATTTAACTAGTGCTTATTGTAAACAAATAAACTAACCCAAATAATCACCTCAATTTCCCGCAATAATTTAATTTTAGTAATCTACAAAAATACACATCAGTGTTGACAACTTTCAAACATTGATAAGAAGGGAGGGTCACCACATATTTAGGGAATAATAAATACGCACTTAAATCCTAAAAATCCAGTCTTAACTATTATTTACCTATATGAACATCTTCAATGTGCCAAATTAAGTCCACTAAACTTGGAAATATAATCCCACAGCCATTATATGTACAGATGTTTGTCATGAAGACGGCCATGTCGTAAGTAGGATAATACACTAGTCAAGCGCGTGACTGCAATGTTTGTCATTTTTTTAATTAGACATTTTTGTTATCGCATAATCGGAAATTTTAATTAATATGAATGAGGTATTAAAATATAAAAATGTTTTTAAAATTAAAGTTGATGTTGCTTATATTACAAAGAAATTTTATTGTTTTTAAAGTCTTTTACACATCTGTCATTCGCGCAGGTCAATCAATAGTTGGCTGCGCCGGCCGGAACTGGCGCAGCCTGCGCAAACCAACCAATGGCAGTGCTAGATTTTCATTCTGTTTCACTTCACCACTCAGAAATTGAACATTCCAAAGGCCGGTCTCCTCCTTCTCGGTGTTCTTTGGTAAGTGTAGTAAAAATTAGTGAATAAACTAATCGTGGAAAAGTGTAGAAATCTCAAGACACTAGCAAATAAAAAGTGCTTCTTTCTATAAATACGAATTCGCCGTGGGTGATAGTGCAAATATTTTTTTGTGATATCGTAAGTTGTCACATAGAACGATCAGTAAATCCTTTTGCGGAAGATCGCCGATTCGGCCATTTTCGCCGTCTTTCATTTATTCGTATCTAGTGAAATACGCCCATTCTCGCTGTTAACTACAGTGCAAAGTGATAACCGAATCGGTATAATTTCAAAAGTGTAGTAAACGATTGACTCTGGTCCCTGTTACGTAGTCTTGTAAATTACGTAACGCTCTGCGGTCAAACTGTCAAATATTCCCAAGTCTAGATCTTAGTTTTTCAGACACAAGCACAGCTGTTACAGCTGCAGTCTACATCGAACACTAATTCAGTACTCCATTTCTTACAGTTGTCGCTCGCCGCACCCAATTAACCATAAAAATGCTGTCTGCCGCTAGATTGATCGCCCCTGCAGCCAGGTCTGCTGTAAGTACCTATATTTTATTGTTTTTGCTAATTGTAGACTCTAATTAATTGATGGGATTTCCTTATCTTTTTTTTTTCTTACTAGACTTGTAAAAAAATCTTAATGGATTTCAATCATATTACTTTTATCTCAATTCAATTAAATCAGTGTATGTGGAATAATTTTGGGGAGTCTTAAAGGATTTTTTGAAACATTTTAACATTTACTGGGTTTCCATTATATAATTACATAACCAGATATAGTTCTTATAAAAGAAAAAATGACAAGTTCTGATAATAGCTTCATGATTGTGATTTGATGATAACAATTTAAATCCATTCACCAATTGATTTATGGTTGTATAATCTTAATTTAGAACCACGCCTACTGTCAATGTCAAGTCATGAACTTGGCCTTCGAAGATGAAGAGATTTTGATAGGTGTGAAATATTGTTCCAGATCTTCAGCAACACAGCCTTGATGAGGCCACTGGCAGCAGTGCCTTCACAGACACAGATTGTCCCAGCTGCCCCAGCCCAGCTTTCAGCAGTCCGTTCCTTCCAGACCACCTCGGTCACAAAGGACATTGACTCTGCTGCCAAATTCATTGGTGCTGGTGCAGCGACAGTAGGAGTGGCTGGCTCCGGTAAGCAGTCATTTCGAATTTCATTTTGTTTTGTGTGTTACCATGCTTTTTATTGAATCACTAACCTAACCTGCACATTGCACTCATTACTCCTTTTAAGTTCCATTTGCTTCAATTGATGGATTTTGTAGACAGGTCTATAAGCAATATCCAAAGATTTACCCCATGAACTTAATGTCATAACGGGAAAAGTTTTATGTAATGTTTATGTCTACGGTTGCATAATCATCAATGAAGTCTGAAACATTTGATCAAATGGAATTTAAAAGTTGAATGCCTGTCCTCAGTTTTATTCCCTTTTAATTTGCTTGCAAGTTTTTGTGTTACCTACAGGTATCGGTATTGGTGTGGTGTTTGGATGCTTGATTATTGGATATGCACGCAATCCTTCCCTGAAACAGCAAATATTCTCCTATGCTATCCTGGGATTTGCGTTATCTGAAGCTATGGGCCTGTTTTGTTTGATGATTGCATTCTTAATGCTATTCGCCTTTTAGACTATTTTTGTTTCTAACATTATAGTATTTGTACAGTGTATATTAACTGCAATGATTGTGATAACTCTACACATTATATTTTAACTAACATGTTTTATATGCATATTATAAATAATTGCATGAAGATTTATAATAAGGTGAGCTGGATTCCATTTCACATTTCATTATTGTATTGTTTGTTATCATTGTTACTTTTTGTTAATTGTCATAAATATCTACAAAATTACCTGTGTACTAATGTATAATGTTATAATTCCAGGTGCTGGTATCGGAACAGTGTTCGGTTCCCTGATCATCGGCTACGCCAGGAACCCCTCTCTTAAGCAACAGCTGTTCTCATACGCCATCCTGGGATTCGCCCTGTCTGAGGCCATGGGACTCTTCTGTCTTATGATGGCCTTCTTACTGCTGTTCGCTTTCTAAGCCACCTACTTTTAAGAACACTACTACTGCCATCCTATACGAGGTTTCAGTGTATACTATCTGGAGTGGACGGCCATGGAATCGAATGTTTGGAAACCTCACCCTTATAGTGATGCAAGGACTGATGTGTGATGTGTTACACTTACCAGTGCATCAACAGGAATGCAATTTATTTAATTATGTAGTATAATGAAAATCTGCAAAATAAAATGTTGTATGTAACATTTAATGAAAGGCTACAGTTATTCCTATTCCTGATCAATGTAGGCTGTTAATTCTGAATCATGTGTTCTACATAATCTCTCGGTGTAATTGAGTTGAAAGCCGTTGATGATATAATTTTAAGCCAGTACTATCACATATTTGCGTGTGAGTATTGTCATCGACTTTGCACTTGTTATGCTGTTTGGGAATGTCAGCATTATTGTACATTTTTAGGGCGATTAAATGATACAAAACAATTTCAATGAGCATTTTTTACAACTGCCCTTTACAATGATTCTTAATATAAAATTATATTTGTATCAACTATAATAATTAATTTCAATTTGAAGTTTAATTAACACAATACCTAACAGATTAGCTAAGCGAGGGAATAATAAAGCTGATGACTTAAAATAAAGTATCACATTTTGGCTAAAAAATTTAATTCCTGGTTTTATAAATAGGCAATAACCTAGATAAATAATGATAAGGTGTATGGTCCATCGGATAATCACTGCCATCCATAACCAAGCAGAACGAGGATTCTACCTTAAGACAAATGCGTTGCCACTTCTAATTAAAAGAGTTTCCTGGAGAATACAACACTATTTTGATCTTGCAATGGCCCACCAACGTTTAGGTCCTAAAGGAAGACTGCTGCCCATCTCCTTAACTTTAGTGAGAAGAACAGAAATCTGTGCAACATCCACTGTGGTCATAGGCACATGCTAAGCATGGTGTAAAATGTATAGACTTGACCAGCTGTAGGTCTCTATACACATTTGAGTGTAAATTAAATACTTGGGTGTATCTAACTAAATGTGCATTAACAATAATTAGATAACCACTTCCCTTTGGGAAGTAGATACGTTGAAAAGGATAACAAAGGTCACGAGTAATGAATTCGCAACTTTGCATAGGTACACTGGTTCTGAAACACCTACGGATTTTAATGATTAGTCTGCATCCGCGCCTTGTCTGAGAAAACCGCAAAATTTGCTTCGTGTTACACTGCTACTACAAAATTATTAGTTCAGTTCAGCATCTTAGATCGTAGGATCCTACATCTATGGTTTAATTTATATTTCCCATAGGTAGAGCATAGTAAGGTTTTATTTACGCGACCAATTTGGTAATAACTTAGGTGTCACCGAATATTACTTCACACGTTAAGGGGTCAACAAAGCGTGATAAATATGGAACTGCTGTTTTAATTTCATTATTTTTATGTATTTATCAAATATGTGACGTCACACTAGGATGAGGGAGGGGTTGAAAATCATGAAATTCGTGTGACGTAATTTATGGATGGCCCTTATCGGTATGATAATTATTGAACTGGCGCCGACGACATCTTCATTGAAATTTTGTTTTCATACTGTTTTAAGTCATAGACGTATGATCCTACTGACATAGGGTTTCAGTTATAATTCCATTCGTCACTTATAAATCCTTTACCGTGCCAGGATTGAGCGCAGGCCTTTATTTTCTAGCTGGCAATGTGCCCGACACAGTACTTTTTAGGATTACATAATTTCCTGTATTTCGAAAAATACTGTTCCCCCGAAAATCTTCTTTTAGTCGTCTTTCCGCCAGAGACATGAAAATAGATAAGCAATGGATGTGTGTCTAATTCACTAATTGGATTACTAGATTTTAACTGAAGGGAGATTTCAAACCACTTATTTATTCATAACCTTATCAATTACGTAATAAACTGGGTTAATTAAAAGTGCTGATAGCAAATGATCATTGAAAATAAAAATTAGAGGTTTTCGTAGACAACCACTTACATAAGTTTGTGGGACTGTTAGCATAAATATGCTTTCTTTTTCTCTCTTTTTCAGACTTTCTCTTTTCATAGCTCGTCTTTTTTTGTCTAGAAGCTATTTGCTTCAAATTGCAACAACCTTAAACACCCATGAATACATAGTAATTACGATCAACTTCTATGACGGCCAATAATGACAAATTTAATAATAGATCGGTCACCGCATACTGCCATGTCCACTAAAATCCATTCAATCTATTGATTGATCTTTTGCACTTTATTTTATCCTCGATTCATGATTTTAAGCATCTCGTCACAGCTCCGTTACAATTTATAGATAAGAATCCAATTAGTATAAAATCAAGGACAAGTGAATATAAAGTTGCAAAAAGATCAATAAACGGATCTTTACAATGTTTTTTTAGTTTAAATGGCCCAACAGACGGCCTTGCAACTGAATATGGCTACTGAAGTGCCGTTTATATTACTCTGTAATCGCCGTTCAATTGCGGCCGAATACGGCCAAATCTTCCTGATTCAACACGCCATTATGTAACTTTTAAAGGTGTAGTAATAACAACAATTATTATCAACAAATTTATTGCAAATAGGTTCAGGAAAGAATTTAAGAGAATACTTCCGCTGTCAAGATACGATGTTAAGATACTCATCTTCTCCCAGGTGTATAAAAATACATTT
>DWLZ01000344.1:0-10925 GCA_018251995.1 Urbanus velinus | reverse complement strand
CTTGTCTTGTGTGTTGTCCATGGCACCCACGACACAGGAGAAAATCCTACTGTGGAGCTATGAGTGTGAAGCGTTATCTATGCTAGTGCCTAGTTTATTTTGATCCTCACGTTATGGCGATCTGCAATTTTGTATTTATACCATGTCTTAAAAACAACTTTATTTGTAGTTAGCTCATAAGAAAGTGTGAAGGCATTATTTTATTTATATCTTGATGTGCAGCAGAATACAAGATTGGTAACTTTTTAAGTTTTTGTTCACAGCGACGTTCCACCAGATGTTACGTCATTCACCATTACAGTACACAACACTGGAAAGCGTGGGAAAGAATCTGAAGTAAGAATGATTCATAAACTTTTTTCATTCATTCTGTCTCATTCTCTGTTAATCATGTAGTTTTTTTTGTAAACAAAAACATATGCATACATATTTATTTTCTTATTTTCTATCCTATCCTAAAATTTTCCATTTTATCTTTTAATTTATGAGTATTTTTTCCAGGTTGCTGAACTGACGATAGAATTATCCAATCTTGCAAACGGCGAAGAGATGGAAGAGTGGTATCCTCTCGCTGGCATGACTCCCATTGGCGAGTGGGGCTCGTTGAGACTGAGGATTAGGTAAACAAACATGTTTATATAATTGCTATTCGGATATGTTTATTGTTGCCGGCCCCCTAACTTGTCAGCGGGGGCTTTTTTAAATTAATATTTTTATTTAGTGAAATGCATCCCCAACTTAGAAGGTGTTTTCACCGCCTTCATTAAATTAACTCGTGTTTTACCTGTCTGAGGAATGCTTAGCAGGAATTATATTCTAAATGTTTCACATATCTATGGAAATGATAGTTGTAAATCTAAGAAAATCACATGTGGTAATTTTGTAACATGAAGATGATCTATTCCAGGTACATGCAGGAGCTAGTGATGCCACGCGACGAGTACAACCCGCTCCGCCAGTTGCTCCTGGAGCCCGGCCTGCCTGCAGTCAAGGCCTTGGCGGAACTCTGTCGCACGGACAGGCAACCGCTTGCTACCTGTATGTATTTTTACAATTTATTATAATTGTATTCACAAACATAATTATCACATCGTATAACTTGTTTTACTTTGCAAAATGCAAAGTGATTGAAATTTATATTATTACTTGTATTATTACATTTTTTTAAATTATGGCTATTTATTTCAACATATCTTAAACCTTGCTTTGTTCTGTGTTAGAGAATGGTAAATTCACATATAAAAATACACACATACAAAATTTAAGTTGTTCTTAGAGCCAAATAAGACGATAACTGCGACATCGTCATAACTGCATGACATAAAAAAAGGAAACGACTTGGTCCTTCGAGCCGTATAACAAAGTTACACTTCTTTGGTCTAATTAATAAAAACATTTTTTCATGGTTTGAATACAATATTTCCTGAGTAAACTACGCCAGTTGACGATAGAAAATATTACAAAAAAGGTTAAAATAACTAAAAAAAACAAGAGATAATAATGACTTGAGTCATTTAAGTCTACAAAACAATCTGTTGTTATCTATTGATTAAATATCCCCCGCTAATAAACATGCGGATGTGGATATTTCAAACGATGTTAAAATTCTTGTTTTGGTAGGTACAACATTCTACATTCCAAGTCACTTAATGATGTTACTAGGTGCACGAACGCCATGTGGGTGTATTTTTGTCGGCAAAATTTTTAACCTGTGCGATAGATAAACCAAACATGAATTTTATTTATTCAGGCATGAAGATTTTTAAAATATGCATATCTTAACGGTCTTAACTTCTTGCAAATTTTAGCTAGGCATTTCCTCGTAACTGTTCTATTCCGTTGCATTTTAAATTATAAACAATTAAAAAACAGCATTTAAAACAATATTGATAATATTGTTTTAATATTAATATTCGCAATTATATTTAATCGCAGTTAATTTGCTGTGACACCTGTATTACCGGTTACAAATCGCATGAATACACTTTAATATAACAATACAATTTAACATAGCATAAATATATAAATAGTTATGCCTATTACCTACTAGTTACCTACTTCTAATTAAAAAAATGGAAAAAGTTAAAAAATAAATAAAATAAGATTCGCTTAAGCGAGAGTATCATTCACAAAAGACTTTCTGGATAGCTACGTTAAAAAGTTCTTATATTATAATGAACATAGTAATCAAAAATAGTCATTGGGCTATAACAATCACGACCTCTAGGTATGATTAACTTTTAAATTATTCTCACTATTGTATTGAATGACTAACAAGCTTATCTAAGTCTATTGTGCATTTGGACTTATTAATGGGCACGTGTGTTATCAACAAGACGCATTGTTTATGTTTAGGCTAATTAAATCACTTACCGGGCTTTTAGCATCCATTCTTTGGGTTATCACCTGAGCGGTTATTTTGATTGTTCACTATTATTTCGTCACTGAACACTGCATTCACTCCACATTTCTGCCGGATTTACCTTGCCTCTTCAGCGAAATTGAGTTAGGCCTCTCTCGCGATCTCCGTGTGGCCGGCGACGTAAAACGCGCCTCTTCCAACCGGCAAAGCGACTAGAGTCGTACTGAGAGTATTGCAACAATCACCAAGGTTTATATATGAGGTTGTAAGCTGCCGGCCTGAACACAAAATTTGATTTTTAATGCTCCTACATAAAATGAGTATGTATGCTTCAGTTTTACATTTTGTAAGCGCTTAACGACTTTGTTTCATAAACCTTTTTGTTTCGGTATATTTTGCATGCCACAATAACTGATGGCACACATTAGTGCAGGTGTTTTAAGTTGTTTTTAAGGCAAACAAATTAACGTCCAAATACAAGGTATACCAAGAAATTAGCCATGTGTTAATATGCAAAATATGAAAAATTTGTTATTTTATCATATTTAATGCCAAAATAAACGTTGGCGACATTGACAGACTTTTTTGTACTAAATACACAAAAAAATATGAAGTCACTTACATAAGTATGACATTAAAACGCGTGCGTAATATTTACATTTAACAATCCCACAATTTGAGCAACGTCCGCACGAAACATTGCCGCGTTACGAGTCCTTACCCTACAGGAAAACGGAGGTGTATACGAGGAGGTTTAAAGAAGCAATACAGAAGCTAAGTCACGTTGCAGATAAATACGTTGCAGGGTTGTCGTGACGCACCTCCCGATGGTTGCAACATCAACAGTGAGCGAGGACGCGTGCATGCATTGATTCATGTAGGACTCAATAGGTTCACATTCGGGAAATGTACAATGGATCACATTGATTATAACCTATATGGCAATAGATTTTCAGTAAAAACATCTCATACGTTATGTCACGAATGATGTATTCATGAAGATTTTTATTAAATTCTTCGAGCTTCAAGATCGGCACCAGTAAGTTGTGCCACCTTGTAATAATATAAGAATGGACGTTGAATTAAAAATGTTGCTATTAGGAGTAGGAATTGAAATGTTATAATCCGAGAGGTAGGTAGGTAGCAAACTGATGTGAGTGATGTGGCCACAATTGTGTTGATACCCCTGAAGATTTATGTTCTCGTCTCCGTTGCTTTGACCCATCTTTTAAACAAGAACAAACTAGCAACACCTAGCACTGCTGTTGTTAAGCAGGGTAAGGTGGCGTAGCGTCTCTAGGGTCGAAATACAACAGGTTTAACCACCCTTGGAGCTACAAAACATTGAATTTTTGTTATAATCTACGTTTTTAGCAAAGGATTTAAGGCATCTACAATTTGGAACATAATTATTATCTGTAATGATTTGAAAAACCTTGTAAAATCCCTAATAATATTTTTAATATAGGTGCTCCCACATGTATAATTATAAACATTTTATTTGTGATTGACGGGCCTTAATGCAGTTCAGGTATATCTACATTGTAATTATTTGGTACGAGAACCGCCTACTAGGTTGCCTTAGTTTTTACAAATTGTCTTAATCTGTAATCATAAGTAAAATAAACAACATTTAAATTTACGAATAATTACATTGCTGATTTAGATGAAGATAGTTAAATACGCATGAACATGATATGCTGCAACTTCCTCTGAATAATTTTTGTAACAATGTAGAGTGTGTGAAGCGGTAGTACTAATATCATGCGTTCTAGCTTAGTGCTCATGGGTAGTAACGTATCCGTATAACGGGTGTACTCTTAGGTAATTCCTCTTTGCAGATGTCCACCAGTGGCATGACCGTTTAACATTAGGTGGCCTGTATGCACGTATGCTTTTTTCCCACACAGGGATCATACTGTAGAAAGAAGGATAGATGCATTGTAGGAATCTACAAATGGCAACTGTTCATGAAATGGTATACTAGCAGTGCAACAGAAATTTAAACAAATTTCTCCGAAATTACCCCGGCTATGTTGGAGTTAAAATCACTACGTTCTATCTCTCCTCAAATTGTATAAAGATCGTTGATGAAATAGGAATAAAAAAAATAGATTCAAAAGATGCAGATGTTTCTTAAAATCGTGATTTACCTAAATATATTAATATGAATATAATTACGGAGCGGTGCCGATTACTAGAATCCCCAACGATTCCTCAGCCATTAGAACGTGTTGGTAATCGGCGCATAATCGTGTGAAGGTATTATAACACCACGCTATTGAGCACAACAGTTACTGCAAGGTTTTTAACAAAAAGTTATTCGTTAAAGCAACAAAAGATTGAAGGCTTACTTAATTTCTCAGTCGCACGCTCGATTCCACTTTTAATTGGAATGTAATTAATTTACACACTCAAACTCACCCTACGATTACTCAATATGGTTTTTAAGTCTTCCTCTTGTAATCACACACTTGATCGATTTCTTAATATTTCCACTATAGAAGCTACTTCTAGATTGCGGTGTTAATGAACTTACTTCAAACAATTTCACGATGGCTAGTAAAGTGACTAATATTGTACTTGACTCTGACTGTCATCGCCAGACCAGTTTTGGATCCGACTATGTTAAAACTATTAATAACATCAATACAGGTATTCACAAATATTTGCGAAATACAAATGACTTCAATATGTGTACATTGTATATATAGTTCTTCAAAGAAGTGTTTGGACTTCTTTGAAGAACCTATTTCTTTTAAGTCCGTAACTAATTCATGTTTTTGAAGTTGTTAAATGAAGTGAAGGTAAAAAAGGGTTGATTAAAACCATTAGAGAAGTTATTGTTAGGTGTCCTCACTGTCCTTTGTATGATCTTGGAAATTCCAACTTGCAATACACCAAAATAAAAGGCCAATACAATAGAATGAATGTCAATCACACCAATTAAGCGCTCTAAATGAAGGGGAGTAATGCATTAAATTTGCTAAGATTATTTGATGAGTAGTAAGTAATACAGTCGATGCTAGAATTATTTCAAATATTGCAATTAATTCATAGTACCTAGATGACCGAGCTTTTCTCGTTGTTTTTTTTAGTACATCAAGTTTTTTTTTGGAAATAAAACCTAGTTAGATCGATTTATCGCTCCCGAAACCCCCTAAGTACAAAATTTCAAGAAAATCGTAGGAGCCGTTTCCGACATCGTTAGATGTACATCGTAATTTAAAATTTTAAAGACAAAGCTATTCGGAATTGTTAAACCACCTCCTTCTTTGCAGTCGGCAAAAAATGTTATACTTTTTAGTCAATGATACCTTAGTTAAAAAATAATATTTCATACAGAAAGACCGAAGAACTAATAAATAAATATGCAAACATGATATCGAACTACATATTTTGCAACACAATACGAGTAGGTGACAATGATAATGATGGCTTAAAGGATCTGTTTAATTCACTAGCACTACAATAAACTGAATATTATCCGCAATCCGGTTGGGTTTTTACCGGATAGATTGAGAATCAACAGGATCTGGAGACAAATGGCTGGGTTTTTTAAGTGTACGAATAGGACGATAATACATCGCACGTAAGCACTGTGCGAATTATATGGCAAATAACCGCGGCTTAAAAAACCGCTACGATAGGTTGTAGGTTGTTACAAAGATCTTTGATGTTTGATTTTCACGAGTAGGAGGAAGTTGTAAGTAGATTGACACGATAATAATAAAAGTATTATGATATATATTTATCGCTACTCATTCGTCTTGTCCTTACTGTCTTAAAATGTTGATCCTTACTGTAACAATATTTTCACAGCAGGTTCCTCCATACTAACTTTTACCTTGATCTAATAATAAATAGACGTAGTGATCTATAAAGGCAGTTGTCAATTAAAATCGAGGCTGTCCACTATAGATCTTCATAGTTGTGTAAGGTATCTTAGGATAGTTACTCTAATTATACTGCCTATAAATGAAACATGCTTATTAAAATGCAAGCAACATGCACTCGTATTTTCATTGTGACCACGACCGGTGGACATAATACAGATCTATATACGTATATATATACGTTCTAACTCTAAACATTTCATGGTCAGAGTTCAGACCCATAATGTAACGTTGTAATTGTTTTATCCATGAATAATATTTCGACGCATATAAAATCATTAATAGTTACCATTTGGACGCTTCTTATGACTTCAGCTACATATGTAGGCAAATAGCAATATCGACTTAGATACAGAAAATTACGTAATTAGGTTAAAGACACGTAATTAGGTTAAAGAAATATTACATTTTTTAAGAAATGGCTTATAGAACTCTCCACCTAAATTAAAACATAGAACAATAAAATCTTCGGCTTAAAATGAAGATGGTTTGATGTCATGTATGTAAAACAGCTATTCTTGCAAATTTTCATTAAGATTAGGTAATTGATAGTTTAGAGGATACGTGGTGATCTGGTGGTATTAGATATAACGTTATTGGCCCATATAAGATCCGCATTTTTCATCTTTGAAGGTCAACATATCTTATCTATAGGACGAAACTAAAGAACTCTGAATCTTACTCTTTCAAACAAAAAAATCATTAATGTATTCAATTTACAAACATTTCAAATAGGTATAATTTCGAATGAAACATTTCTTATTACACAAAAAACTTAATCATATAACAAAATATATGATATCGTCAAAATGATTCCTGGGATCCGACTACCTATCGGACTAACCGATTCCGAGAAATCGGTAAAATACATTAGAAAAATACTCATCGTACAGGTAAAGAATTCCGACCTTTTTTGAAGAATAATAAAAGATAATATATGAATCATTATTTGGCTTTGTGCTTTTCCGTAAGTAGATACGTTGCGAGTTGAATGCCCACAAAGACGTGTCTGCAATTGCATGCCTACTTTGGGTATTGACGACCTGAATTAATGTAGGTACATATTGGCTTCTCAAACAGCCTTTCATCATTTTAATGATACGAAGCATAGTGTAGCGTGATGTGGCTGTCCATTCCGGTTAATCGCAGACGTAATATTCATGTACATCGTCCTTGCGAGGAATGCGAGGTCATCACGCCTTCGTGGTCGTTCGCGTTCTTTCGTGGCGGTCCTCTTGTGAAACATAGTAATTGTTATATTAGAATCTATCATTCCGTATTCTACGCATGCCGTTATGACGCCAGCTTCTCCATCGCACCTTGTTCAGCGTACGCGCTATAGCGGCAAAAGGTAATTAATGCGATGTTAATAAGGTCAATCTACTAAAGAGTAAAGAGCCTAAATGTAATGTTAATTGAGCAAAAAATGCATAAACACTCCAAGCGTTTATACCTTACACTTATCGCGTATAAACTCTTTATTCACTTGACGTGTTCCTGATGCATGCATTACGTAAATTCGATGATGAAATAATTAATATTCACGGAAGCTATTTCAATAGTAAAAACATCATATTAGGATTATCTATGCATTTATTAAAAATCCTATTGGTGTTTTTGGAGTATATCGATCCGAAATGTTTTGTTGATTTGAAGTGGGTTTTATGTTGTAATTTTGGAATTCGGATAAAGCTTACGTGATCGGCATTTTATAAGCATGAGTATCTGTAATTCTTGAATCATTGAGACATTATTACAGTTATTAATGTAATATAAGGGTTAAGCTACAAATACGTCACAGCTAGCAAATGTTCGTATTCGATGAAACATAGTAGGCTCGTGAGAATAATTTAAAAATGTTTTAAATGTGAATAATACCTTTAACCTTTACAATGTATATCGGTACAAGAACCTTGCTTTGCCACCACATTTATATCCGTCTACGTAAATACGTAATTGTTGTAAACTGTATCCTGTTATGTAACAGTAATGAATTATATCAAATTTCTCGAGACCTTACAAGTATTACGGTCCTACGTTTATTTTCACTTTTGATAACAACATTTTTATTACACTCTGTGATAACTTTTAAACAGATTTAAAAAAAGATCGTGTTTTGAATTATTTACCTATTGCTGAAGATGACTAAAATAATAAAGTTACACATATCTATTACGAAAATTTGTTGACCTACTTTATATATTGACATTTTTTAAGTAATTGCGTAATAAAGCTGTTTGCATATAACAATTGCTTCAACCTTGCCCATGGAATGTTGACTCCTTTGGAGGTAAAATCGCCCCTTATTCAAGTAAAGAGGTCTTTACTATTCTCTTAACGTCGAAAAGACAATAGGTCGCCAAGTAGTGAACATTTTTCCTCTCGCCATTGATGCACACTCAGACTACACCAACTTGTTAATGAATGTGTTAATGTTGTATCTTTAGTGGTAGTTAGGTAACTTTATAATTCACTTGGTTCAATTTGTAAATGGCTGTTAATAAATGATAGGCATTGGTTGTTGGCAATGTTAGTTCCGATATCGTTACGTCTTGAACAACGGATGACCTCCAGATGATACATAAAAACGTATTTAGTCACGTACTTCATAAAGTGTTTGTAATGTTTTGTGATCTCAAAATATCATCCCTATACCAATCGGTCTAAATACGTAGTGTCTGAGTCAGGTTTTGAATTCTATGAAAAGTGTTAGAGGTATTAAAAGTTAGTTGCAGGGCATACATTATACATAAGCGCCAGCTGTGCTCCTTTGATTAAATCAACTGCATCATAATGCGACTGAATTACTGCTGCCACTTGTCACAACTTGAGTTTTGGTACATCTTGATAAATTGTTTACAGTTACGAGTCCCACTGCGACAAATCTTGAGGCCACGAGATCTGACTGTTATCATCAACAAACGTCACCTAAAAGTCGGCATCAAAGGCCAACCGCTTATTATTGATGGGGAACTAGACGCGGACGTTAAAATTGAGGAGTCTACATGGGTGCTACAAGATGGACGAAATTTACTTGTTAATCTAGAAAAGGTATAACCTATCATATTCAATTTATGGGTAATTTCTATTTCGTTATAATGAACCTATGACCTAATTTAAAACGTTGGTACAGGTAAACAAAATGAACTGGTGGAGCCGACTTGTCAAAACGGACCCAGAAATATCCACAAAGAAGATTAATCCAGGTACAGTTTTATTTTTACGTTCACAAAGAAAAGGCACTTTAGTAAATGTAATTATAATTTAACAAAAGATTTTGTAACTGAGTAATTTTGGATAGAAGCTAACACCGAAGGTACGTAGTGTACCTAGTTTTTAATTGATAAAAAATTATGTGTACATGTTTTATCTACAACACGTCGTTTTTTTAAAAAAATGTGTGTACAATAATGATGATGTTAATTTAGCATCTATAGTATATTATATGCTTTTGTAGAGCCATCAAAACTATCGGACTTAGATGGGGAAACACGCGGTCTCGTTGAGAAAATGATGTACGATCAGAGACAAAAAGAGATGGGCCTTCCCACCAGCGACGAACAAAAGAAACAGGATGTGCTCAAGAAGTAAGTTATATTGGTCACACTATTTTAAGCATTTTTTATAAAGACTTATAAATAATCATTTTACTAATTACTTGTTAGTATAGTCGGTTGATAAATGCTTAATTTGAAAAAACCAATTGACCCAGAAGTTTCTTTAGGCGACTTAAAAATTGCATTACTAATTTATACTGCATTTAACTTAACTGTATTTGTTATAAATCATATAATTAAAATCGGTTACGTTATTACTCACGTGAAATGGTCATTTATCAAAACATTTAATTAAAGGAATAATAGTTGAGTTCATGTAATTGAACGGCGAGTGTCGTATTTGCTTGTTTTCGTAATCTGTCATTTCTTTTCCGCGATATATTGCATTTGCGTCATTTATATAACGAGCTGATTGATTTGTTTTTTTTTTTTGCAGATTCATGGAACAACATCCGGAAATGGATTTCTCGAAATGCAAGTTTAACTAGGAATAAAAAGCATTAGAATGCAATAGATAATGATTCTGCATTTCTGTTGCGAAATTTTCATTAATATCACGCTCCAGTTTATCTGAACAGAATGAGTGCTTAAATAAGGATTTAAATAATTTTATTGTTAACTGACAGTCAAGTTCCGCAGAAATACATACATTAAGCACTTTTTATTATATAAAACTGCCACACTTATGAATATAGAGGAAATTTTAAGTATTAGGTACATTTTAATTTTTATTTGCGAGTACCTATCTAAGAGATTAAGTATCTAGTTACGTTTTTTATTTAACTTGATTGTCGGATTCAAGTAAGTGTTGCAAATATTACGTAATAAATTTAATTGCAATCACTTGTACTGGTAGTTTTATTTAGTCATAGCCAAATGGCGAAAAAACAACTTGTAGTATATAAACACATGTATTGGATATATGTCTGTGGTAACAACTATCTCACCTTTTTCCCGTTCCGAGAAAACTTTATTAGTCTATTAAAAATGACATATTTTTAATCTTACATTCACTCTGGGTGATTTCTCAGGGTATTCTCCACAGAAAAGAGAAAGATGATAGAATTGGCATATGAGCCGATTAGTATGGAAACCGATGTAGCCAAAATA
>DWLZ01000343.1:0-10929 GCA_018251995.1 Urbanus velinus | reverse complement strand
AGTTCTGTGAAGTGTAGTTTAAATAATGTAAAATGACTTAAATTACCTACTGTAGGTATGTATTGATTATTTTATTACACCTATGGAATATGAATAGTGTAAAGAGTGAAGCAACTGTCTTTGCAAACACATGTTTGCCGGAGAATTGCATTGTAAATATTGAAGGTGTTACTGAACTTCTCAACGGGACTACTTGTTGCGAAAACATGGTCACTTTGTTGCCACATATAAAAACGTTATATGTATTTTCAGTTTTTAACACATTTTTTACGAAATACTAAACGCGAGTGTCTCAATAATGTCTAAAGTCTGGGCAAAAGTCTAACAATAGTGTACCACTTTGAATTTTCGTAGAATTAATGTCGTTGGACCGGGAAGTTATCACCATCTGTAATGTACTTCAGGTAGAATCCCTCTTCTAGTGGAGTTGGAAGCTGACGTCCATCTGTCTGTGAGCGGCAGTGATCACTTTTCATGATGGTGATTTGCTACATCGATCTTATAAAAATAACGTTAGTGCACTATGAGTCCAAATATTGCGTTCACGAAGTTTTTCTATTGCAAAAATAAGAGATGATGATGAATCAAACTACTGTGACCTTACCGACATGTAAACTTAAAAAAAATACTTGCAATTCGACAGTTCCTCAAGGATAAGTGTGTTTAAATACAGAAACCTATAACGTAACATCTATTACAAGAAAAATAGGTTGCCGACCTCGATCAGCAACTGTATAAACGCACCCTAAAGCTAAATTATGCTTTTTCAGCTACCTTCTTAGCCAGAATTATTTTATCTCCGCGCTTTTACTGGTGTTTGCACTCGCCAATGATAAAACACACACTGCGTGAGATGTTTGCGTAAAACAATTGTTCGAACTCTTAAGCCATAAAATGTTATACGTTTACTGTAAAAAAACATGTGTTTTATCAATCGTGGTTAAATAGAAATTGAAAGTGAAATTATTTAATGGAAAATGAGTGACGATACTGTTATTAATTTTAATTCGATGCGTACATATAGGATAGAATGAGTAACTAAATTAAGATAAAATTTGAAAAAACCTATAACATCGCTTGCGCATTAACGACTTCACGTAGGACTGTAATCTTACTGTGATTATGGTGTCCATGGGCGGCAATGACCTTTTACCATCAGGTGAGCTGCATCCTGGTTTACTACTTCCATCATATAAAAACGTCAAAAATTGAGAAACCTCGTATAAGAGCACGCGGGCAAAGCCACGGGCGGTAACACGTGTAACATAAATCTTGCCGTTTCACGAGATTAAATTGGAAGCCGAAGTGGTAGGCATGTTTGTGTTCGTGCAGATAACATCCCGTGTTATCGGATATATAAATATAGCTTGCCTCCTTAATGAATCATCAAGCTGAACTATATATAAATGCATCCCTATCGGTAATACTAGTAGGAATTCATTTTTGAAAACGAATGTTTCTGTAGAATTTATCATCATAGATAAAATATTATTAATAAGCGAATTAGTAATTACTAGACTCTACTGGTCTATAGTAATCCTACACTAAAAATAATAGAAATACCTACTACCTAAAGGTAGTGGGTATTGCCTTGGGTTCTTAGTTTTTACGAAACAGTAACTTCTCATCCTTACCTTATTTTTTCAAAATTAATCCTTAACCATTATCTCTCAATACCGCATTATTTAACTACGATGTAGAAAACTTTGCTAAGGTTAGAGACCGTATATTATTATTGAGAAATCTATTTAATACAGAACCTATTAACATAAAACAAGCAGACATTGCATCATCTCAGCTCTTGTCACAAATGTCAGAAACGTACACCAAACAAACAGACCATTAGCGTAACATTAGACACAGATACATAGTTCAGTTGCACATTCCCGACTGAGCAGAAATACTATAGACACAGAAATTTAAGTTATTGCTTGCAAAACATCTGATACCGTTGATAGATTTCTCTATAAAACTATTAACACAGGACTCTCGTTTGCAGTCGATCATAAACGTGTTGTAAGAACAACAAACAAATGGTTATCTTATCACATATCAAACAAGAAAACAGAGCAAAGGACTGTTCTATAGAAAGTGTTCATCATTTTCGCTTAAACGGTGAAGAAAAGTATAACAGTGTGGACATCTACAAACCAGAAATAGTCGAGCGTATCAAACCCATGCCAAATAAACAGTTATTATGCTGATGTTCAATATTCTCATAATAAAAGAATAACTAGGAGTACTTCGAGAAACAAAACATGGTTTTGTTGTTTTTCGTCAAGTAAAGACGAGTGAAAGTATTTTAAAAATAACAATTATTCCTAGAATAGTAATTCATATTTGATCTTATTTATACGAGCCAAAATTGAAACAGTTCTCATGATATATCCACATATATTCTTGTAGCCAGGCACCTATGTTACATCATTAGGTATAGATTCGCTCGTCATCATAAATTGTAATGTTATAGGTCCATTACGTGAGCTTTATACATCTCGACTGCAATTGTTGATATTTTATGTCCGTGTCTATACATTTTTTGTCACCCTTCTAAGGCCAGCGTATCGTGTTTCTTTGGCGCTATACATACTTAGAAACTTGTCTCATCGACAACAAGTAACCAGTACGACGACAAGATCATACTGTTGCGATGAATCTTTTCCATTCTCTTAATTATATCATAGACCATATCAAGATTAAATTACCTGCGGTAAATATCCTTTGAACGAGTACTTGTTATTTAAGAAATAAACTGACATTTAAGGCACCCAACTGATTTGTTTATTGTAGAGTTATATCTTCTCAAGTAGAGGGATGAGACGACGAGTAAGTTGAAAAAGATTTTTTCATAGATTTTTTAACTTGTATTCACTTTAAGAATTTGCTAATGAAGATTAGTAAGTAAACACTACTTACTAATCTTAGATTTATTAGTGATTACTAATTAGTAACGATTATTTTGCATTTGCTTCGTCGCTTTTATCATTTAGGTTATACCTACCGAGGTGCCTATTTTTCTACTATTTTTTATTACATCGGGCAAAAAACTGTTCCTCACCCGTCGTTTATCTATTTTCTATCGGATAAGTCGCTAAACTATCTACGATGATCAGCAAAAAGATCGCAATAACGGAACACTCCAATAAGGCAGGATTTAATAACGTGTCGATCGTAAAAGGCGACGTTGGTTCTGCCATCGAGATTGAATGATGCGATGTCGATATTATAATGTCACTAGATATTCAAGGGAAAATTTGATAATAACTTAGATAAAAACTGACTAAAGATATAGTGAAAAATTATAATAATACGTCTCATAGCAATCGGTAAATGTATCTCTAAAATTGAACGCAAACTAAACTCACAGTAGGACTAGATTAAATAATAATACTTTGTAAGGATATGTTACAAAAGTTTCAGAACTTTCCAAAAAATCAAATTATATTCGTACGATTGCTTCAAGTTAGAGTAATAATAAAGTAATAAGTAAAAAACAATCAAAAAAATACAAGTTTTAATTATGATACAAACTTAATACTTTATGGATGATAGAAGATGACACAAGATTTAACCGAAATAGCAATGACGATACTCTTATAAAGCTGATGAGGTTATTTCTTACACTTGTGGATATAATTTTATTAAGTATTGTTTGGATAATATAACTACACATCAGCAAAACCATTACGGAGTATATATATGTTTTGCGGAACATTATTAACTTCACCGTAAAATTACATACATCGGATATTATTGTGCGGTTTACTTCGTGATGCGATCTGCCTACTTAGCAGTTATGTAATGCAAATAAATTCAAATTCACTATTAAATGCAGTATAAAATAGATGCATAATAAATTAAATATTATGAGGCTCGTAATCGATATGCGCGTTCCAACACTAAGCTGGAGAAACCAGTGAGACCAGTCCACAAGCAAGCTTTAACTCTCCGCAGTTAGTAGCCACTATCATAGAACTTATGCATTTCAAAATAATAAAGACATGTCCTATGATGCCTGTTTGTTATTGGTCTACGTCTTAACTCGGCATTAAAAAAAACAACATATTAAACAACATTATTTACAAAATATACGAATTGTACAAAACTTTCGCATTTAGATGCCAGTACCTTTTCTTTTTTGGCTGGATTTCAATAGTATGACACTACAAGAAATAATTAAAATCAGGTGTTAGTAACATTATGCAGATTTAGCCAATATGCAGTGCGTATCAAGATAAAAAGTTAAAAACACAAAAATACAATCTTACAAAAATACAATCGTACTTCCCAATCCTCTATTTTATGTTTAAATTAGAAGAATTGAGGAAAATCGGATGAATAGAATCAACTTGCGCTATATTAAGAATCAGTATCATATAAGTACATAGTAATACCTAGAATATTACACAAATACATACAATGGTAAACTTTACATGTATTAAAAATTTACTTTAGATTCAGAATGTAGTAAAATAGGTACATATCGTTCAAAGAGTTAAGGTAAGTAACAAAGTAACTTTTAAAAGTATACGATAAGTAAACTAAGATTTACTATTGTTACTACAGAAGATAAACAAAGGAACACAAATCCAAGTAAACTAGAAACAAAATCGTAAGCATTGAACATGAATCATGATGAATATCTATGTTGCTCTCCAGAATTAATTTACTATCCAGACATCTGTGGTGCTCTTTGGCACGACTATAAATTATAGGAAACAGATAATCCCAACGTGACGTAAAGAGCACAAACAAGTTCTCAAGACAAAATTGAAAATGACCTACATACGACTGATCTTAAAGCGCCTCGTAAAATTCAAATTATTCCTAATTTATGTGTTTTGCTGAGTCTTGATTAGGACACAGGAATAACTTAGCATAATGATTGCTTAGCAGCTTACAAATGGTTAGATTGCGACCAAAGCGTTCAATTCAAGTTAAACTTCGAATGTGATACTATAATTTTTTACCTACTTGAAATGAAATCTTAGTAAAGTATGATAGGACGGTACAGAAACAGTATTCCGAAACAGTCATTTGCTATATTATTTAATAATTTATAAGTGTTTACTTGATGATTCATTAGTACTTGTATTAGAAGTTATAATATTTCTACGAAGATAGTGTTGAATTGTTTGAAAGACATTCCTCAACTTTAGGTATTAAGCAATAACAAATTATTTCAGTATCAAAGAACAAGAATTAGCATTGCAGAACACAATAGAATCATAAACATACCTGTTTTTTTTCAAACACACAATAGAGAATGTGATAGTCAGACAAGTATATATAGACAAGTATATTCCATAAAAACATGTGATATTTATGGGTGTAGACAATTCTACTAAGAATTTTAACGTACCCGAAAATCAATAAATTAATACTGTAAAATTTGAATTAATGTCGTTATGCCTAACTACGAGTATATAGAGAATAAATAAATTTGTGAGTACAAAGGAGTAAACTTAATAATAATATTGTGCAAATAAAGTTAAATATAATTTCATTTATAAGCTTTCATTTATAATATTCGCACCTTTTAGTGAGCAAGGAACCTTGAAAAAAATGAAGTTTGAAATGGGCAACCAACCGCACGTTTAGGTTCTTCTTACAAAATATACCATTACCATACGTAAGTACCTACTAACTAAATATCAAAACAAACGTGCGTACGAAAGCTGTAAACGACAGTTTTAAAGTCGGCACTGCAATACATTCGTAGATTAGTCACGGCTACAGCGAGGCCCGAACCATTGTTCCGACAATCTGTTCGCATACGAATCGCATTCAGGTCTATTTGTAGTATATTGCCGTTTACTTTACAACCAGGTTTTTGCGAGCGATTAAATAGCCAAAATAAATATATACGACTAGTATACGCATTCCGTTTAAGTTTGTAATGGATTTTTGAAAATACTGCCAGGAAATATTGAGTGTGGTTATTGCTTTTCTTGCCTTAATATTTCGAAATTAGGAAAGCATTACTAAATGGCTTATGGCATAGAATTTATTTTCGAGTTGATTCCTAATACCTATGCGTATATATAATGGTTCTCAGAATCAGTGACTCCATCGTTAGGGAATATTTCCATTATGATTTCACGTGGCTGATGTCTTGGAACGGCTCTTTTGATCGACAATCAATATCGTTCAATGTTCAATTCATCTTAAGATTTACGTCGTATTGTTGGATTCTTGACAATTATCCGGATGATCAGCTTGAGTGAAATCTCATTTTGCAATCGAATATTAATAAGGTTAACTAGACTTAGAATGGACCATAAATAAATATAGTAAGAAGTAGACGTGGAAATATCATAACTATTAAAAACTAATAGAATGCTATTAGTACTTGTTTCAAGAAATCACTATTAAAATGTCAGTACTTTATTTGACGTATAGTATAGCCTACGGCTACAAGCTTATTGAATAGAGTTCGGTATTTAACTAAAATTAAAATACATTCTTAGCTCATTTACAAAATATGTAGAATTAGACATAAACTACCAAGACACGGCTACAAAGCCTTTCTTACCAATTATTCCGTACATGTAACAGATTCCACTAAACCATATACGCAACGGAATACTATTTATCATTCCATTAGAGCGGTTGATAGATGAATAAAGTATGAGCAAGCCTATCCGCGTAAAAAATGTTTTACTCATAGAATCTTGAAACGTCAGTCCTTGTAAGGAAGGTTTGACGCCTGGACGCGTGGATGGCGCCAACAATCGATCACTAACTAACCTTAGCTCAGACGTTACACGCGACATAAATGTGGATTCACTTCATTTGTCATTAACTCGGGAAAGTTTTTCCTTTTCCCATTGGCAGTAAAAAGCTCCGAGAAATTTATGACTTAGACAGTGCCTTTCATCTTAATTTGCCGTGCACGACTCACACAAGACTGCAAATACAGTAGGATGGTAAAGAAAGTTCTTTAAATTAGTTGTACGTTACACTTTGCCAACATTCTCTTGATTCTCCTCCAATTTAACGATCTAAGTTGATATAGCTTAATATAAGCTGTATATACAGTTTAAATTTATCCTATTTATCATACAAGTCTGCCGAATATTATTCGCATAGGATTGTGGCCATTCCTTGTAAGGCAAGCTGGGCTGGACGCATGACTGGCGCCAACAATCGATCACTAACTGGGAGCGGGGACATGTGACCTCCCGCAGTAACCGACGTCCATTGCAACTATGCATCTTGGATAACTTTATGCTGAGAATACTGAGTACTGACTACTGATAACTTTTGAAACGATAGGATGACAAGAGGATACGTGAAGAACTCGAAACCCTCACGCATATGCTATTGAGAAGTTGACGTTTACAACTAGGCATACATAATCTTTCAAGGAGAGCAATCTGCAATTATTTATGATATAGTGGTTTTCATTTCCATGTTAAAGCTTTGCAAATATTTGTTTAGCAAAGTGCAAATGGAACAGAATTTCATCGAAGTCAATCAAAGAGAAGCGTACGATGTACATTCAGGCAAAAGTTTAATATTATTCACTCAGGTCAATGAACTGTTAGCCCAAATAAGTATTGAACGTATTCATTCGCGAATAAGCCTGAAGCCGTTTGTTACAATGAATGGGCACTATCATTGAGATTCGTGCGAGCTTCAACCGCTCGAGCTCACACGAGATCGCCCTGACATAAGTCACCAAATGTAGTAAGCCGACAACCTTGTCTTTCTATTTATATAGCTCGCTTGTTCTATTCCCCTTGCAGTAACTTAAGGCTTATGACACTTATCTCAATCTACGATGTAATCAACCATGTGTACCCTTTTAAAATGGTATGCTTTTATATTTTAAATTCGTAAAAACATGACCAAAATTAATAGCTCTACTACCAATACATGGATAAGATAGGTAACATTTATGTAACCAGAGAAATGATTATGACAAATGATATAAATAAGAAGTATGTAACATAGTATTAAAGGTAGACGCATTAAACCGACAAGTATTAAAAATATCAAATGCGTAAGTCTAGCGTTCTCTATAAATTTATGATGTTCTTATGCGATAAAATTTAATTGTACTTTCTCCGATTGTAAATTTGCGTTAAATGCGTGACATAAACCGTTTAAGGCTTTTTGCTGCCAATAACATTCACAGTCATTATGGTACAATCGTTCGGAACTTTTTCACCATTCTCTACGTAATAGAAATATATAACATTTATAATTTTATCTTACGATATTTCTAGTATTATACGTATTTCTATTAATATGAGAACCCTTTCACTTTTTATTTTTTGAAAGTATCTTCCACTGCCGTATTCTGGTTGGAGGAATAGGTAAGGCAGATTGACTTTTTCCGATAGCTTCTTAGTTAAGGTGTGCACCTGATTTCAAGTAGGTTATCAAATAAACGTGACATACCAACCATAAGGTTATGGTGTCTAGATTATAGCGTATGTCATCGGTTAACAATTTAAATTAATTACGGTAAAATAATATAGTCGGAGTTTTTCTTGTATCGGCAAAGGCGGGTTTGTCTAAAGGCCGAGTAGGCCCGGGCTTAGGGCGGCCGATTTTAGGGGCGGCTAATCGTGACAAAAAATCACTGATAAGAAGTAACTCAAAGGACCTAAACATTCAAAAGACCCATTCCTATGTATTGTATGAATGAATGTATTCAAGGCAAAACATTCGCATGGTTTCTTGCGAATGCGGATGCGAACGTCAAAAAATTAGGCGATATAGCACTAGTTACGACGCGTGCTCAAAAAGGCTTCAGGCCTAGTCGGCCAATACAGACTATCCGCCACTGACTACCACTAATTAGCATTTTTGTAAGATTAGAATTTTAAACTAGAATTTATCTAGCAGCGCTCATAGGCAGCATTTGCTAAAGACCTGAAATACTTGTTACCGCCGCAAACCTTCGACGAGTAACATTATTTAAACAAAAAAATAATAATTTACAAAAAATCCACACAGTCGCTGTTATACTTATTTAAGCGATATAAACTTCATTGAAATACCTAAACTGGAATTAATGTCGTAATGTAAGACACAAACCTTGCAGTGCATTTTAATGTACAATACTTAATCAACATCACTATCGATTATTATTTTTACCTAAGTACTTTTCGTGAACGTTAGTATCTTAATCGCTCATCGCTTGCAATGAAACACATTCTCGGCACGATTGGCGGATCGCCAGCTTCGCAAATCCCCAACTAAGTCAAGTACGGCAGTTTTCACAGATCATTGGCCAAAACACGGTTTCTATAACTCAATAAACAATTTTGTTATATGAAGGCTACGGATGCTATAAGGAAAACGTCATGCAATGTCAACGTAGGCAACGTATATGGGATTCTTTCACTAAATATTACGTTTATAAAACTGTACCAAGGTAGGTCAAAGAATCTGATATCTGATCTATACAAATAAATATAATTGAAGTGTCTGTTTGTGATTTCAAATAAACGTTTTTTTAACTCAATGCATATGAAAGTATACACGATATATAACGAATATGCCATTATTATTTTTTTGTCTGTCTGTCTGTTTTGCTAATCTTCTAAATGACTGTAATGATTTTGACGGGACTTTCACTGGCAGATAGCTGAAGGTCTAAAGCGTAACATAGGCTACTTTAATTTTCAAAAAAAGCATTAGTTACCGTAGGTAACACTGCAACACAGAAAGCGTCCTGGCGGTGGTGTCATTGCAGACAAACCTTAGTAAAATCTACCACCAACGTTATATTTTATTGAAATTGCTTTTAAGAATAGCAATGAGATTGTAATAACGATGAAAGCCTGTGTTCATAGGCTAGTGTTAGGCTACAATCACAGAAACAAGATGAATCTCTTTGAGAGCGAATACAGGCCTTTGCTTACCTGACCGTGAGTGATTTGCAAACACTCAAGATCCCGCTGCATCGCTGCCCCTTAGTGTTGTGGTGTGGTACAAGTTATAAGCTGTTATGAAACAAATAAAGGTAAAACGAATGTAGTTTGTATGGAGATACCACCTCCACTGTTATTTCTAGTATCAAGCAGTCCTGTGTCTTGTTATTAAACATCCATATGTTTGACCAGGACCATTCCTGGCTGGCTTTTGTAATGAGGCAATTACTTTAGTTCTTCGGAGGTTGGTTCGTAACTACCTTTAATATGTCTTCTTAATTAATCTTCTTTATATAGTGTAGGTAAATCTTGTGTATTAAATAATCAGTAATCATGCAGACAAGCAATCAGATATGCTTTAACACTATACATCTGTGGCGACTTTCCAAAACTCGTCAAAAGATGTTGCCACAAATATTGTGCATCACGCTATCAAAGCATTCTCAACATCTACCAATGTACAAGCTCCAAACGGAGACTTTTGAAGCACGTCCACTTCTAAGATATGACATAGCCTGGCAAGATATCTCCCTTTGCCAATACTAAAAGCAATGCCACGCATTGTCGTTTTATTAAAAAATTTAAACCGCCAGCGCTCACAACTTGTCTCCTTGCATCATGTACAGCACTTTTTCCGTTAGAAATGGCAGTTACTTGCGCAGAAAAATATCTTTCTGATATTTCGTATCCTCGGTACGACTTCGATTCTGCAAACCGACAATTTACTAGCACGTGAATCGTTTTCGAAACGAGCGAGACTTTTGTCGGTCAATTGCTTATGCAGCTCGGGAGTCCAGTTATCGAGTTGATTATGGCAACACCTTCAGAAATTCGAAATAGTAAAATGCTTGGCGAATTTTATTTTTATTTTCAGTTTAAATTGGGCACTTATTTAGGTCTCTGAACGTGCTCTTCAAAGGGTCGTTTCAAATAATTTGAATACGTCTGTACGGAGGTGGTGATTGAATTCTCGTTAACTGTTTTTAACTAACTTATTTTTAGAATAGTTTCTTTGAAATATAAAGTTAGTTTGTAATAG
>DWLZ01000342.1:0-10949 GCA_018251995.1 Urbanus velinus | reverse complement strand
AATTTTTAATGTGTTATTATTTTTATTCATATAGGAATTATTAGATACAAATTAAATTCTATATATACGCTTTAGATCAATATTAGAACGAATTATCATTAACATTAACGATTTATCAAATGAAAGCTATAACGTAGATAACTATAAAATGTCTGTATTTGTAGAAGTCATGATAATAATTAACATTTGTGTAATATTAAGTGCATACATATTAGAAAAATAATAAATATTATTTGCTTATATTTCTGCTGACAGTGCACTACTACAAATGCAAAAACGTCTCTAAAGTGTTTTATCTATAAATAATAATCTCCATTATCTAGCTATACTCATATATATTCATATATACACTGTATATTCATTTAACTGTTTCTTAAGTAGTAGAAGGTAGTGTTATTATCTAGTATGTAAGTAGAGGCACTCACATTAATGTTCATCGCCGACCCCGTTGCTTTAACTAGAAGGAAAGAGCCTGGATCATCTCGATGGAATACATACGAGTATACTAATCAACATTACTGATAAAATTTTACCATGCGGTCCACAAAAATGAGTGGGTTTTCTGAAATTCTCGCTTGATGATAAAATTACACCATTTATTTAATTGAAGTGCGCATAGCCGACTTTAGGTAGATCGATGTTGAGCATTGCTCATGCGGAGATGTATTTTATGTGCTTATGAGAGCAATTTTACTCGTAATTGTTAATTGATTGATCTGATCGATATCCTTTGCTACACTTATAGTCCCACAGTAAGATTTTATCCTGTGTCTAAGGTACCATGGACCCACAAAGACAAATACACAATTATCCAGACCCAGAACAGAAATTTAAATTCATCCTTCAGATATCTGTCTGACCAGAAATCGAACCCGGGACCCACTAAGCGGTATTGTGACCGCTCCGCCACGGGTGTCGTCTTTGGATACATAGTATGTATTTTTAAGTCTTCTCGGTCTCATCTGACATCTAGGTACCATGTAGGAAGTACCAATTCTTCCAAGAGTCCTCTATTCGTGGCATAAGGGTTCCATTCATATTGTCGTTAGAATTTTTCTACATAACAGCTGTTCTCTTTATAAGAAAATTAAGTTAATATAAGTACATATTAGGCAGCTAAAACTTACGAATGTAATACTGTCCCCTGACATTGTGCGGTGTGTTACGCGATTACGCGTCCTTTAACACTAGGTATATCAATTATAAATATATTGCGTTTTTTTAGACATGTATTGGTGCTTGGGACACTCCTGGGTCCCGGCGCTTCTGTCGACTGCCTGGACTGACCATCGGGTGGTCCTTCATGATTGTCTGAATTTGCTGTGGTGATCACGATAAATATAATTATAATTCTGCTGCATACCAACACTAACCTGGAATTGTTAAAGATTGTTATTTACGACCGTCACCATTCCATTCACAGCATAAAAATACCCGACAACATATCTTAAAAAAGACTTAAAATTTAAAATTTCAGTGTAATCGGCAGAACAGAGTATTGCCAATCAACGTTTATGATGACGAGGTTAAAAAGAAAGCGAGAAATGTTTATAGCAGTATTCTCGGCTGACAAATTCAAATCCGCTTTACGGGTTTTGTTTTACGGCTAAACCTTACATTTCCCTATAGACTCCGCTCTGTTGATAGATATTTACTTGGCAGATTGGCGTGCTTGTCACGAACTGGGGCTTCATACATGACGTACAGTGAAATACAGTCGATTTTTGCCTATTTTCATGTCGGGCATACGAGCATACTTTTGATCGATAGAAATTGTAAGCAAAGTAACGAATATACTCATACGTTTTAATTGGCAAAAAGTACTCCATTTTAATTGGCATGGTCAATAGCGGAATGTAATTGGATAAAAATAGCAAAAAGGGCAAAAAATGAATATACAACGACAATATCTTTTCCAACAGTAAGATATTTGACAAAAGAAAGTTAGACTTTATTTTCCGTTGAATATTTTTAGTTAAAAAAACCATAAAATCGATGGCGTGTTTAGTTCCTTGTAAAGTTTATTAGGTGTACTTGTATTTATAATTAAAACAGTTAATAGTCATTTAAACATAGGAAAATAACCTTTTAAAAATTACGCGCCACGAGTATTCTGAATAACGCTATCGAAGTATTCTCAATACCTTGCATATATACAAACTCCGAACTGAGACTGTCGGAGCACGGCCGCTCCCCAGGCGTGATCACCTAGCCTCAAGGGAGATAATCTCACAGTGACTAACAGAAAAAAATTAGAAGATAATATGCAGTGTCTTCTTATATAACATCTCATCTTATATGTCATACTCACTGCGATTACCAACTCTTATGCCAGGCGTGTTGACTATTGGCAAATTTTCTCATTATGTAATGTTCAACTAGTTACATCAAAAGGCTGATGGATAGATGCTCAAGTTACAAAGTGTCAGACTGGCCGGCGGCGAAATTATCAGAGTTTTCGACAGGGAACCCAAAAGAAACGAAATAAAAAGCCGCAAAAAATAATTAACACGGCTTAGTGGCCAAATGAACGGGATTTTAACTGCTCTTATTAGGAGAGCATTTAATTGTTTGCAGTCAAATAATGAAAAACTGTGGAATGAGAAACATGTTGTAGGCGGTTTCTTTTTTTACAGACAGACTCCGTAATGAATTTACGGCGCTTTTAATTGTTTTAAATAACGAGTGTTATATAAGAAAGTAGATCAAGTGTATGGCTCAATGGTATCGTGGGTATAAAACGAAGTATAAAAAAGGTATAGGCCGTTATTTGTTGACGAGGGGGAAACCTTCAAAAGGTACCCGACGCCTCATGTAGGATTTATACCGCACTAAAAACCCCTGGTGGCCGTCCTCGGCGCTGCGAAGAAGACTCCTCGGTCTCAGCAAGGAACGCCATGCGGAGTCCTCTGAGCGCATCGCCCCATCAGGATCAGCTCAGCGAGCGCTGCTCTCGCCGCACCGTCAGGTGCACGGCAGTATGCGACAACACATACCGCTGTCCTTCCCGTGATCGCTGGATGGACGGTTAGAGCTCCCACTCTAGCCGCCTGCAGCCCCGGAGCCCTCTTTTATTTGCCTCTTACGACAGCAGGGGCTACCGTAGCCATAGGGCTACGGTAGCCCTATGGCTACGGTCAGAATAGTCTGACCCCGGAACTACAGGGACAAGGTATACCTATACCTAGTGACCCTTTGTGGCATTTGAAGCGTATACACCGTTGAAGGCGATAGAACCCAACATGGTTTCTTCCCCAACTTCGGAGACACTATCTCTATACCTATATCTGATTAGTAACAGCAGTGTCAAACGCTGCGGTGTTCCAGCTGGTCTGATGGGTGGGGTACGGAAAACATACAAATCCGAAGCATTCCAACTTAGTCTTTAATGGCTAACCTAAGGTAAGATTCTTGTCTCATCTGATTTAAGATTTTTGTCTTAACTGAGATTATGATGTCAGGCGATCAGGTGAACTGCATACTCGTTTGATACTTCTAAATGAAAAAAGCTAGGAATTGCCAAATAACTAGATCGTTTGAGCGCTCAATAAAATATATTCCAAAATTGTATCAGAGTTATTTTTGGTTTTATTTGAGGTATTTGAGGTATAAACTGTCTCAGGTTATTGACGTACCGACATTTTGTACACTAAATCCGAAGCGGTCGACATGAAAAGTCGATTACGCGGAAAAATCGCCGCGGGAAATTCCCGTCAATTCAGAATACGATTGTTTCATAAAACCCGCTTCTAAATCTTTCGGTCACTGGTTCTCAAACTTATCTCGCGTATCGCCTTTTTTTAAGAAATATTTTTTTTTCTAATTTTTCTTAAAGGGCAGTTAAAAAAAACAAACTAGAAAGGAACGTAGCACTAAATTAACAACTACATACTTACTTTCCCATGTCGACATAATCCCATTTCTATCCCACTGCTGGGAATCTTCTCTGAGTGAGGATCTTTGTTCAGCACAGGTCAAGTACAATTTGCAATAAGTACTTATTAAATTATCGCAGTATGAAACTTTTTTATAATACATATTACAGACTTCGCCATCTCAGTTAAATCCATACTCGGCTAGATAACCAGTAAAGTAGTGATGATAATATGCTACAACTTTTCTACTTATAGAGGTTTGGCTCTAAAGTAAAAAATAACTGTGGGATGTTAATCTATACATCTATACAAATAAATAAAATTTATCGACATAAAAAAGGCATTTGATACAGTAAGCCATTCACTCTTGCTTAAAAAGCTTAAATGTCTCTTTGATGACACAGCCTATAAAATTCTCAAGTCTTACTTGTCGAACCGATGTCAAATTGTCAAAATTTTGGATAATAAAAGCGCGTTGGCTAAAGTAAATTATGGTGTGCCCCAAGGATCAATTTTGGGACCTTTGCTATTTCTTATCTACATAAATAGTATAAGCGAAATTGGTTTAGTAGGAGACTTGATACTCTATGCTGACGACACGTCTCTCTTTTATTATGGACAAAATATTGATGACATTATGATTCAAGCTCAAAAAGATCTCGATATTCTAGACGAATGGTTTAAATATAATCTGCTAACAGTGAATACTAAAAAAACTTCTTACATGATTTTTGCTGCTAAAAACAAAAAAGTAGAAATTAAAACTAGTCTTAAGATAAATAATGCCGTAATTCGCAAATCAGACGAAGAAAAATACCTTGGCCTAACATTAGATAGCAAACTTTGTTGGAAACCTCATATCACAAATATTCGTAAAAAATTAACCTCGTTGCTAGGTTGTGTGAGAGCGTTATCTAAATGTATACCACTGAAAATACGTGAAATGATATATAATGCATTAGTAAAACCCCACATAGATTATTTAACGGAAGTATGGGGGTGTGCAGCGAAAAGTAATATACTACCGCTGCAAAGATCACAGAATAAACTGATAAAAGTACTTTTCAATCTAGACTTCTTAACACCGACAAAAGATGTATACAAAAAGACCAAGTTTTTTAATGTAAGACAATCATATACTTATAAAATCTGCATGCTTATTAGAAAAATACTACATAAATCTGTTCAAACACAGCTACATTTTAAGTTAAAAGTGACTAGAAAATACAGTAAGAGAAGAAAAGATACAGATATTTTACAGCTACCCCGCACCCGCACTAATTATGGCAGGTCATGCATAACACGTGAAGGAGCAAAACTCTACAATAAATTACCGGAAAGTGTCACCAGTGTGAACACCTTTGCTCAATTTAAGCGCTTACTAAAAGAATATGTTCTTAATGAAATTGAATAACGACAATACCAATTAAATACAAAATACAACAATAAATGATAAAAATTATTTTCCAAACTTTTTCAATCAAAAACATAAATATACTACAACTAATTTGTTTAGAGGGGATATCATTATCAAATGTATTTCTGCTTAGATTTACTTTAATTATGCACATACAGATACATATACACATATACTTGGGATCTATATACTCCAACACACGCACGCACACACATACACATACGAATGCACACATTACAACACACACCTCACACACACACACACATACGCTCACACACTCACACACACACACATACACACATACTCACACACACACACACACACGAACGCGCACTCTTCTTTTTACACTACTCTTGTCGAACTAAATTATTTTGTTAAAAGTATTTAAGTTTCTCATTTTAAGTGACAATGTATTTTCATGTCTTATGAGAAATAAAGATTATTTAAACCGAAAATTAGAGCATAGACAAAACACGAATTTTAATAAACATATAGATTTTTAATCCTTCGTTCATTAATGATAGTAGGATAATGTGACTATGGAATTTGAAAATGGTAATAACAGATTAGGTGTTGAATACATTATATTTGTATAAAAACTTAAAAAGTGCCGTAAACAATAAGTTAAGTAAACAAAAGGGGGGTTACAAATCGTCAGGGTAACAAATCGTTAGGGGGGTACTATCATAACTTTATCAGATAATAAGGCTTATCCCAAGCTATCGTAAATTATCATCACTGATACAAAATTATCATGAGTATTTAGTATCAAGATAAGTATAACTATGATGATTAATTTGACGACCCACATGGTAGAGCGGCCTAATACAGTGAGTTCCAATTCGATCCCCGACAAGATAATGGATTTAGATTTTTGTTCTGGGTGTGAGTTGTCTATTTGTCATTAAGTGTTTCCAAGGCACCGATAAAACAGGAAATTACTATATAGGTACAATAGTCATCTTTTGGAAAAAGTACTTGTGTCGAGCTATGACAGCTAATAAAAAATGCTTTCTAGCATTATTTATTTACAATTTCCTATTTATTCATTTAAAACGTGAAAAAACCTATTAAACATTACAGAAACATTTCTAATGTAGAACACATAGCTGTGAATGAAATTATTTACTGTAAAATACGATTTATTTCATGATAATTTCACAGGGCATTGCAAATAAAGATGTTTCTTTCATTCCAAACATGTATTATCACCATTTCTCATTAAACCGACGGTCATTTGTTTGTTGTTTCTGTGGTATTCAGGTTACAATGTGAGTTGTTAAATGTGAAACAACATAGGATGCAATATGCAATAACAGTACATAATATTTTATGGTGTTGTTATCAAACGCCCTTGAGTTTTAATTGAAACTGGATAAGATTGTAGGCCATAGATAGGGTTGCCATATCTGAATTTGTTCGGTGAAATCACGGAATTTATATGAGGTAGAACTATTTGTGGTTTGACTCCGGCGGCATCACCACCACACCTATTTCTGCCTTATAACAGCAGTGTTATAACACAGGGGGATATACTAATGCGAGGCATCCCAACTTAGTCCTTAGGGGTAGCAACAGACCTCAGTTAGGAATGTGAATTTATCGAGAGTTGATTACAGATTTCCATGAGTTGCAGGGGCAATTTACCATCACGCTGCATGCTCGTTTGTCACTTAAATTTTATGAAACTATGGGAAGCTAAATATTGCTAAAAAATTGCAAACATTTGTATTCACATAACAGAATCTCAATACAATTTCAATAACAATGATAATCACATGTTAAAATTATGTTGGATTGTTTGTTTATATCGATAAACAATTGAGCCATTTCTGAATATTTTCTTGGCCATGCATCACACTTGGAACTTAATGTTAAGACTGGTATGGTGGCTGAACCATGTAGATTATGTGAAGAAAACTATACCATTGACAGCCCTAGGTCCTCATTAGTTAAAGGGCCATCTAGATTGTGTTAGAAACTCCGCATCAAAGGTTCCCAGATTGTAATCATCTATCAATGTATGTAACACTAATTGATGATTACAATCACAGTGATTACTTTGCAATAGGATTGGTATTGTGCCAAACATTATTTTTTATTTATATAAAAATAATTGTAATAAATTGTTATGTAAGTGTTACTTCAAAATAGCTAGGAATAACCAAGGTTATAATAACATATAAACTAAAAATAGCTGAACCAATTATGATGAGACTTTTTACACACAATCAGTCAGGAGTATCAGCTGCTGGATATGAGCTCGTTGATAAAAAATATTATGACAGACAGATAATGATAATATTTTATATAGTTTAACTCTAGTCATTTTTATTAAAACTTAACTTTACCAAGACCTCCTAACTCAGTAACATTGACATAAACTGTTGCAACTGACCTCGATATTCGACACTAGAATGCAGTCATTTGTGACTTCAATCATTGACACTTCTATGCTTGAGAAGGCATGTCATAATCACATGATTATAGATGTAGGGTCTCATTTGATCTATGTTGCATAAAATACCACCAATCAAATGCTAGTGGTGAGCAAAGGTGGTTGACCTATTCGTTGTTACACTCTGCCACCAAAAGTGGTAAAAACAGCAGTATTAAAATTTGTTGTGTAGTGGTCAAAATTACTCTACAGGGAGTATGCCAAAAGATATTTATGAAGGTGTCTTGGTCTTTAATTTTTGGATGACAACCCATCCCAAGACATAGAATCAACCAAAGATAAGATTAGTTTTACCCAAATTTAGCCACAGACACATTGTTTCCATCGAGGACTAAATTGATATGCCTTACATATGTATATCTCGCTTACCACACACCTAAAACAACACCACAACAACTGCTGCTTTACAGGCAGAAAAAGGTAAGGTAACTTAACTTAAGGTTACATATCAAACTAATGCTAAGACAAAGACTAAATATCATTTATATTAACGGCAAAGGAAACATTGCAAAAAGATCAGAATGTCTCCATAATAATATAAGAGATAATGTAAATAATTTCTGTGAGTTATGAACACATTTGTTTTCTGCAAATGTTATACAGTGTTACATGTGCATATAAAGTATCCTTTGAAATTATGTTAATACCCATTACATATTGTCTTACAATTCTTCACGATTATATTATCATGTGTTATTTTATTTGAACAGAATTAAGAGAAAAATGTTCTGTGTAGGACACATAGCATTTACAGTATGCAATATTTCATGTTTAAACAGTTCAAGAGTCAAATGAGATATCAATTAATTGGTAACCACGTAACTAGACTGTATTTATAAATATTGAGTACCAAAAATACCTTATCAATAATTGCAACAATTGTAATTAATGTTATGAGTGTTTTCTCCATACTTTTAATATACCATTTTTATTGCTCCTATAATAGAACTATGTAACTATTCCATGATAGTTCCAATTAAACATGCTAATGGGTATTTGAAATGTCTAATGCAATGGATAATGACATTGGAACCAAATGTGACTCAACTTACCTAAACATGTGTGTCATCCAGCGCGTCGTCTCCGTGGCAATCTGAACGCCGAGCCTGGCTTTGTGACTTCTGTCCAGTCTGGCGAAAAGTGCCCAAATACTGTGCGAAAGGATGGCCGCACGGGTCACGGCGTCTGTAGGCAGCAGCGGCGGCTCCACACTCTCGCAACTAGGGTCCGTTTGCAGCACAAGGTCCTCTAACACTTTCAGGATCTCGTCCATAGGCATTTCCTCCGGCTCAAAGAAACCAGCGCTCACTTTCCGTGGTTCCGGCTTTTTCTCCTCTTCAACAGTCTCGGCCGCGTTCGCGACGGCCTCCAGCCTACCAACGACCTCGGAAACCTGGAACTCCAGACCTCCGAAAGGCCGCCGGTCCTATCCAAACATGAAGATATGGTCGTTAATGTTAAAACAAGAAATACAATATTTTACCCCAGTAATTACGACTTACAGCATCTGAAGGCTCATCGCTGCCTGGACTGGGCTTGTTGGACTCCAAATCCGATGGTGCGGAGTCTTCCATGATGCGTGGCGAATTTTTCCGCAAATTCTCAATACACTAACAAGAATTTGTAAACGTCACTCGAATTCAATGTTTTGACGTAGTTGTGGCGGATGGCGGACGGCGGTACCACAGATAATTAAAATAAATTTTACAGGAAGCAGCACTTTTTTAAATAAAAGTTTTCATTAATGAAAGTAAAACTATAATGAAGATGAAATTAAATTTAATTCATTATAATAATTACAGAACAATGATGTATAAAGATTTTTGATTAGTTGCTGCTTTTTATTTTGCTTATTAAAATTTTTGAATAATACCGCAGAATATATTTTCCCGAACGGAAGATAAATTTGTCAGCACTGTCGTCTGTCATTTTAAATTGTCTAATTTGACATTTAGTTTCAGCTGACATACCAGCGAATTTGTTGATTAAAACTCGAGCGAAATCGTTTTTGGAAAACGCTCGATATGTCTTTAGCTAAAATATTTTCGGTGTCCACTCGAGGTATGTAGCTTTTCTTATAATCTCCTACAGAATGTTATATTGTCGTGCAATATATTAAATTATTGAGTATTTAGTTACGCAACTAGCATTTCTAACCTATCATGTTTTGACAGTTTTGTAAAAATAGAAATAATCTCTATGTATTGGTATATTTTTTATTTATAAATGACGATTTAAGTGCGCATTAATATTAATAAAATATGAACCGTAAATTCAACTTCCTGTAAACATGGAAATATCTTGTCGGAAGTTATCCTAATGTTTGTACGAGATTTAAAGCAAAACAAAAATTAATTAAAAATTCCAGCTTCCAAGTGTATAAGAATGTGATACAAAATAAAAATATGATATAACTAATGTATATTATATATGTACTGTATGTACAATATGCAGAATAAAAACCAGTCTTATGCTTATTTTCATTTCATTAAAGAAAAAAAAAACAATATTTAACACAAATCAATATAGCATAAAACAAAAATTCATTGTATATATTGTTCACCTTTTTGATGTTTGAGGTACCCATAACTTATATGAAACTTAGTATGAAATTGATATGTACTAAACAACTTATCTGTTATTCATAGTTTATTCATGCAAGTTAAATTCACAGGATTCAGGATGTGTAAAATGTATAATTAATTCTCATTAAAATTCCCTAGTGCGCACATCTGGTGCCTGTGGGCTGCTATGTCGCCAGGCACCCTACAGCACCGAGGGCAAGGCAGAGAAGGTTTACCCCCCAAATGTACCAGGCTTCAAGTATGTGAACGCTGAGGACCCTAACATGAGCATGAGTGCCATGTCGGACCGTGCTGCCCAGACCTTGTTCTGGACTGAGCTGGCTAGGGGGTTTGCTGTCACCCTTGCTCATATTTTTAAGGTATGATTTGGATGTAACCCTTTCCCTTCTTTTTTTCTTTTTTAACCCAATAGTGTCCCACTGCTGATCTGGTCTCATTTTGAAAATGAAAGAATTTAGATCATAGTCCACAATGCTGGCTACCTGAATATCTAAATAAATATAATAAATAACGCTTCACACTCATAGCCACACTAGGATTCCCTGTGTCGTGGGTGCCATGGACAACACACAAGACAAGGACACACCCAGACCAAGAACGGAAATTTAAACTCA
>DWLZ01000341.1:0-10955 GCA_018251995.1 Urbanus velinus | reverse complement strand
TCAGCCAATACCGTGCGTTTTCAATCACGTGGTCAAGTATGGAAATTTGATTATTTTATAATTAATTTATTAAAAAGGTCAAATGGATTTTAAAATAATTTGTTAGCTTAATGGGCTTTCAAAAATAGTTACTTTTAAGATAACAATCGTTTGATCGATATTTCCATTGTCCATTTTCCATTGTTGTTCCATTTTCCATAGTCCCCTATTAATCAATATTTCGTAACATTGAATACCTCTGCAAAATGATAACCTTTTCCATCTGCCAGGGTTGAACAGGTCAGCCTTCGACAACAAGACAGTGTCGTTCGAGGAGCACATAAAGAGCGAGCACAACATGTGGCACTACCTGTACTTCATGGTGCTGGTGCGGGTCAAGGACCCCACCGAGTTCACCGGCCCCGAGAGCTACGTGCACTCTATGATTAAGGTAGGTAGACCTCGTCTTATCGTTTGATTTACCTTTGTTTTACCTTAACCAGTCGCAGCTTTTGTGTGGTTAAGTCCTTGTGGTAAAATTTGGCGTTGCTAGATCCAATCTTTCTGAGGCATTTAGCGGGAGTAAGTCATTTTGTTTTTTTTTATTACATATATTTTAGTATGGATTCTACACATTATGTTGGCAGCAAATGGGATGAAAATCAAGTATCTCGTTTTAATTGTGACAGTCGTGTTTGATGGATAATGTCGTGATATCACGTGAATGGTGGGAGTGATCTGAACTTGAATCCGGCTTGAATCTCCCGGCGTACCGGTCAAAAGCATACCATCGGCATAGCGTATTATATATAGTATATAAGAGTATTTATAAATGTAATTAAGAGCAGTGAAATGTTTTAATGTATAGTGCAACGCGCCGCTGTCATGAGACACGAGATTGGATACACGGATGTTAAGCGTTGCAACACAAAGATGCGGTGTCGCGACTTATTCTCACGCAGCGGTACGCGCCGTCGCAGTACCGCACAGTGTTACTTTGCGGCTCTACGCCGCAATTTTTGTCGAATTTGAGTCGTCCGATCTGATGATCGGATGAAATTCGTTCTGAGCTTCGGAGACTAATGCGATCGTTTCCGTGCTGCAGTCCAACAACCTGGAGTGGTTCCCGCGTCTGCGCGCGCTGTCGCTGGTGGGCGGCGGCGAGGGCGAGGGCGGCGAGCTGGAGCTGCGCGCGCTGCACGCCCAGCTCGACCGCGCGCACCACGCCGTGCGCACGCTCACACACCTGCTCACCGACCTGCGCGACCAGGTGCCCCACACTGTAGCCCGCACCCCTACACTGTAGCCCCCGAGCTGGAGCCCACGCACACTGCTACAGTCATAGCCATATACTACAACATATTTGATATATAAACTACTACGCTCAAGTCGTATTTTAAAAAAGTAAACATCTATTCTTTCCTTCTCTTTTCACACTATAACTTAAATGATTATTAACCCTTACCTCTCGTTACCAGATGACGGAACAAAGGAAGCAGAAGCAACGCATCGGGCTACTGAACTCGACCTCGGCGTACCTCCAGAACTTGCAGGTGAACCTGCCGCCGTGAGCCGCATGCCGGACACACACACACACCGACAAACTGACCACACACATACTATACTATATATACAACACTAATAGACTCCACTGTACGTACTGTTATATTTTGCAGCGCGCCCCCTGACTATGTACATATACGATGCTAGGAGAATCAAATTTAAGTAATGTTTTACATCGCGCTCCCTGACTATGTAGCTTAGAAACAGTTCCTACCGAACGTTACATTAATGTATGTATAATATTTATTTCGTTTTACAGACGCTCAAGAATGTTGGCAGTCATTTTTATAACTACCATAGTCTCAACAACGTATGTTGGAATATAAACAAATTATAATATGTCAGGTGTTAAATTATTACAATGTTGAGTCTTTTTTAGGTTGTGTAAAAATACAAATTTTAAAAAACAATACAAATATTATATACATCAAGCACAAAAGTTTGTCCGGTGTGTCAATAACGCATCTGTACCTCACAACGTCGCACAACAAATTCTATTTTATATAGAAATAAAGTCGTCTCTGAAATCGATTAAATATGATTTTCTCCTAGATTAAGATGAAATGAACCAGCTAGATAAACGTAAAATTAACCAGAAAAAGATGTGCCGCTAATGTCACTGCAGACGTATGGCTACTTTTTACCCAAAAGTATGCCCTCTTTTTGGTAACAAAAATAATGCACAATAAATTTATTTTATTTATAGTAACATTAAATAAATTACGTCAATTACAAGGAAATTGGTTAATTAAGTACGATTGACGTACTAAATTAACCACTCTTTACGTTTGCAGTAAATAATATTCCCAATTCAAGTATTACAACACTTGAACCATAAAAAATACATAGCAGGGTCAAAGACTCGTCTATTTAGATGTTCAATATGTTGTGAGAGCTGCACCAAAACAGTGTTCAGGGTTGCCAAGTTTTGCTTGACTGAGTGTTTTTTACAAAAAATAAGTCAAAAATGTCGGTTAAAATACAAAAATGCAAAATTTGGCGAGACTCACCACCTGGCAACGATTTGTGTGTAATACATTCTCGTTAAAAAAGCTGGCTTTTCAAAACAGATGACTGTATTACAGTATATATTTAATTCCAAATCAAGCATCTTTATCCTTATTTTTAGTCTTTTTTGCCTAATAAGAAAATGATCTTTTGATGATTGCCATCGTACCATCATGATTTTTGTTAATTTATGATAATTATTGCATCAGATTTTTTTATAATAACCCACGGCTATTATAAGTAGCTGGCGTAATATTATTTCGTTTAAAAAAATGAAAAAAATTACAAAAAGCATGCCAGGCAACCCTGGCGAATACTTGCTACATCCGAATATACATGTCCTCGTTTGACTTGAAGAAGTAACACGTGTTTGAGATATTTCGGTACTTATTATCATTAACGTTTACACCCCACATGAAATATCCTGCGTATGTCATAAAACAAGAGGTTCGTTTCGGCCACTTGATTAAGAGATGATTTTAACACGCTAAGATACGACGATTTTAACAAATTAACTTTAATTTGTGTAGAATTATTGCGAATTTGTTTAAAATATAATAGGTAGAGTTGATGTCTTAATTTACATTATTTATTTAAAGTTATGATTTTTGTTTTGATTTATGTAAGTTAATGCAATCTAGATATTAGATAACAAATTATTCTTTTTTCTATAACTTCTATCTAACATTAGATGTACTTTTCTTTCACCGAAAATCATATCACAAATTAAGTACATGTATGCGCCATCGCTTAAATTTTGCGTTAATGTACACATACACACAAAACATACAATACAAACGTTTAAGTAGCATCGAAAATATTCACCCAATCGGCAACAAAAACTAATCGGCTTACGCTTGAGAAGTTGTCGACTGCTTTTATCAAACGTACACCAATTGCAAAACAAGTTTGAGCTGCAAAATAAAATTAGCGCCGCGGGGCTGGTTTTCCGACGGGTGTCGTGGGCGGCGGCGGAGCGAGTTACGAGATCCTCGCTGGAGGTAGCACGCAACGAGGAGCCAGTTTACTCGGATCCCACTATGTTATGCCCGTGGGTTTGCGTTATGTTGGAATTTCTATAACGTTTATTCGAAAATCGCAAGTGAGCCTGTAATTGATAGAAAAATACGTAATGTATTTCTTACCAGTAGGGATGTTTGTGTTTAAAATAATTGGCATTAAATAGATAATAATATTTAATTTTCATCTTTGCCTTTAAATTTCCTATATTTTCAATATAATTGATTTTAAATTAGTTACAGTGAGACTAGTTATTTAGTTTACCAATATTACGTTCGATGCAATGGTATGTGGATGAGGTGGCAGCGATGTCGGTTAAATTTCCTCTACGACACATTGTTCCTATGTCATAATATTAACGCACTCATTGAACTTAATAACTCAATTTATGTAAATAAATGAAAAATGATACTACTTACTCACTTTTGATTAATCATCGCAGAGAATAAACTACCAGAACCGAGAAATTTGGATAATTCGTTCATTTTATTATGTGGACACCAAATAATACAAATATGAAAGGATTTTTGTTATGTTTCATTCCTGAGGGAAAAAACTTTAAAAAAGGTTAAATGTTTGTTATGTTTTATAGTTGGCGTACAAAGTAGCGGGAAACAGCGAGTAATTCATAAAGAAACTCAATACAAAAATGTGCACACTCAGATACTATAGGAACCCGTTGATTTGTTTATAGTGTGGTCATCGTTTCTGATCGTGTGAACAATGGTGTTTATAACATTAGCGCGCCGGCCACGGACGGGTCAATACGAGGAGCGTACAGTTCATATTGCATGTTTACTGAATGATGTGGTGTCGAATGTGTCGATGTCTGCTCGTCTGCTGTTTTCATAATAAACGCAACGATACAGCATTGACATAATAAGGAAGGTTTCCATTTCATATTGATGTTATCGACCTTATTACCTTGTAGCGTTTTGTTATCGCAATTGTTATGTTGCCTGTTCTCTGTATTATATTAACCTTAAATAGTTTTGTGACAAATGTAACACCATACATACTAGCGACGGAGATAAAAAAAATTGCACCTTTTTATGACACTACTATTTCTCATCAAAACTTTGTATGTCTGCCTGTCTGTGCACCGTCACTTTATGGCATTACAGCTGGAATGTGATATGCCTGCCTAAGATGAGACCACTTTTACCGTCCATTGACGTTATAGCAGGAGGTCATGGATTAAATTCAGGAAATAAGAAAATACAGAGGCACGGTCAAGCGCATTTATTACAGTAACAGTCTTTTTAGAGAAAGCAGTTCAGCAGTTACTTAGTAAAATATCACGTTGTGCTTCCATTAATGAAGTTTGTGATAGGCCTACTTCGATTGAAAACCTACTTGTATCTAATTCAGTTCGGTTATTTTACTTATTCATCGCGATATATCTTTTGTGTACACATTATTTCAATAAATTAAAAGATAATATAAATAAAATTAATTGGAGGTAATACAAGATTGTAGTAATTGGTGCAAAGACAGGGCGTTCAACTGTTGATAACGACTGGTTATAAGTTATAATAGTGCGTCTGAACCGGGCGCGATTCTACTGCTATCGCACGTTATTTATTGCTCATGCAAATCATACCCGTCCGCTTGTCACACGATTTGCGAGCGCTACGACCGCCAAGGTATTTAAACACGTTCAGAAAATATAAAATTGACGATGTGTAAAATTATCATCATGTTCATTTTTATGTCTTTACGCGTCACTTTCAAAATTGACTAATGAGAAGGTAGGTAGGTAGATTAGGTACCTGTAGGTTTTTGATTTTGAGTCTTTGTTTCAAAAGACATTTACGTAAATGCCTAAACAATCCTTTTAAAAATAGTTAATGTGAAGTCTGGTTACGTTAACACTGGCTCAGTTAAATAAAATTAATCTCCATCTCAATTGAAAGAAAATATGTATGTGCGTTTAAAAATGAAACAGGAATGTTATCATTTATTAATCTGTCATTGACATACTCCAAACTGGAGTTCTTTATCCCAAATTAAGCTGGCCGTGCATTCTATTGGGCGCAATTGTCTTGATCTGGATAGCTTGGCAATGAGTCCATTAAACGGCCGACATTGCTGTAACAATCAACTTACGTAATTAAAAATGAACGTCCTGAAACAGTGCAATTCGTGCAAAAGCTAATAATGTAATCATTCGTATCAGAACTGAGAGCTCATAAATACTCATTTATTTAGCGTATATATTTGTAACGTTAACATCTGAAAATGACTTGAAGAGCGTTTAAAATACATATTAAACAGTCGGAAACTAATAAATCTTCGATTAAGTGAAAATTTAAATTGCAGAGTATTACAGTGGAAATTAGTTACTTTGCGCGAGCAAATTACTAAGGGTCCATATTACACTTTTGTATTATGTTCATTTGTTGCGTGCGATGTATTAACAATAGGTAGTGGAGCAATTATTTCGACCAACTTCCACATAGCCCGCACAGGAAACTACCTGCATATTGTTCGAAACCGGCAAATGATTAATGGTTGATGCTCTTTGTCGCTATTTTAATTTTACGCTCAAGTAAGCCGAGATGTATCTCCCCCTGGTTGTTATGGAGTTATGGTTAAACGTGGTATTTTTTTCATTTTGCCAAACGATATTGTTAATTTTACCTGTGAAAATCTAGTGACATTTCTTCATATGAAGTTTACTAATCCGCATTTAGTCAATGTGGTGGACTATGGCTTATTCTGAGAGCTGTTCACATCAATGAGATAAATTTTCTTACGTTAATCATTTATTTGCGTTATAAACTAAAAAAATAATGTCTCTACGTTATTTTTATCGGATATTCCGTTACATTTTATCACTGCCTTTGTCCCTGTGAATTACGATTCACACGCTTCGAATTATGATACCCAGTCGCTATTAGCACTATGCTTAATGTAGCGTCTAATGTTTCTCAACGTACTTGGTAACAAAAAACAACTTTAAAAATAATAAGTACAAATATAATATACCTTTATCCCCAGGATAACTGTAATTACGGTAAATCAGATGTAACACCAGTGAGTCACCAAACACCATAATAATACGGGGGAAGTCTATCTATGGACACTGTTTTCCGCTCTACAGTTACTGACCTTTTTAAATTGTTTGCCACTCAACATGAATAATGTCGGAATTATCGAAGCGTTGTTACTCTCTAGCTGTAAGCCTATGGTTTCGCCCGCGCATACAAATTACGTTTCATTTTTTTATGTTATTGAATTAATTAAAACCTGTATATATTTATTTGTTGTTTATGCACGTCATGAATTCAATTTTGTTTTATTTTCAATATAGCTTAGATAGATAGACAGCAACGAACAGATTGACCGCAATATATATTTTTAATTTTATATGTACTACTGTGACTAATTGAGATCCTATTCTTAAAATGTATGATTCATTCTAGTGTATGTGTAATGCAATATATGTATGTATACGTTGACTTCATATTTTTTAATTGTCGCTCTAAAAGTACAAAAAGAAGTTACAGTTTGAACAATTCTGTTAAAAACATATACTTTCACCTATTTTTTGCTTAAGAATCTCTCTCTTCTTACTTTCAGACAAATAACTAGAGATTTTTTTGGAAGAATTTCATTCTGGGAATTAAATTAGTCACCAAAACTTCAAATGAATTAAAAAAAAAGAAACGATAAATTCGAGGGCGCCACCACCTTTTATACTGGTATTGAACTACCACCACACTTCCTGCCTAATAATAGCAGTGTTAAGGGCTGCTGTGTTCTGATTTAGAGAGTGGTAAAGGGGATATACTTATCCTAGGCGTTCCGACCCGACTTAGTCCTCAAGGGTAGCAGCGCATCTATGGTCGACCTCATGTAGGATTTTTACTATCAATTTGACAGCTTGCTCTATTAATAATACTTTTATTCCATATTAACAAAATGATATATATCTTTTAATTCATTATTATTTACCGCGATTCCAAATGATCTGAAGTTATTTATCGAATGTATCGGCAAGTCACTAGAGTTGTGCGTTTCTACTTCAGTAAACAGAGACGGCCTTGTGTTCTGGTATCGTTTTATTGTTTGCCACAAACCTGCGGTCGCGTGTGTTAGAAATAAATTCTATTGTTTTTATGGATTATTTCTAATATTTTGTTTTAAGCGTCCAATATGATTAACTGAGGAAACGGTTTGAGCAAATTAGTCGTCTCATTGTGATTGTTTTATTCTTCATTTACTCGCTATATACCACATTTAGGGCGCTATTAACTGATAGCTGTATTTATAATTTTCAAATTCGCACATTAATAAAAATGGTCGGCTGACACCCGATGGTAATTAATCAATCAATTGCAAAATTATGTATACTTTTCATATGGCACGTAACTGACAGCCCTACGACAGAACTGCAATTTGATATAACATGATCATGAGCATTGAAGGGTAACTACTTATCTAAAAATGAGAGTCAATCTTCCGTTACAAAAATTATACTATAAATTGCAACGTACGAGTGGGTCTCCCTTCAGTCTTTACTGTGAATTCTTATAACGTGCACTAGTATTTGCTTATTTGCCATTATGTCCGATGACAAGGTATTCTAATATGTTTGTGTTTGTTTTGTGATTTATCAGTTTTGTGATATTTTAAATCTTTTGAATTAATCAAATCAATCAGTATTAGTATTATTTTGGCTAGATTATTTTTCTATGTGAATAAATTTTACAGGTGGCTGAAACAACTCCTGAATCTGAAGTGAATGAAGTAGCCGAAGAAGCGAAACCCGAGACAGAAGTTAAAGAGGAAAAGACTCCCGAAACACCAGTAACTGAACCTATCACAAACGGTAGTAGCACTCCTGACACTCCCAAAGTAGAATCCCCTGCTGCCGAAGAACCTGCTAAGGAAAGTCCAGAACCAGATGACAGGCCAGATGTTAAACCCGAACCTGAGCCACTGCCAGAACAGCTGCCTGTCAATGGACTGTCCTTAGATGAACCCAAAGTTGAGACACCTGAAGTTGAAACAAATGAACCGAGCAAACCTGAGGAAACCATTGTTGAAACGCCAGAAACCGTCCCTGCAACTGAAATTCCTGTTAAAAAAGAGGTTTGTGTTGAAATGCCTTTGATAGAACCTACGCCTCCACCCCTACCTGCCAATCCCCCTCCCTCATCAGTGGCTTCCTTTGCCGCTACCACCATGGCACCAGAACTGACAGATGCTTCACTTGCTAAAACTGCTGATATCACTACAAACATGGCACCAACAACCACTACTACAGACACAATCACTAAAGCAGATGACACAATTGAAAATAACACAAATGAAATTCAGAATACCCCATCCGATGCCGTAATAGCCCCTTCTGAACTTTCACCTCCTAAGGAAACTACTGAAGAGCCTTCAAATGTCATTGAAACCGAACCGGAAGAACAAAAAGATACAACATCACCTGAAATACAAATTAGCGATGAACCAAGTGAACCACAAAACAATGTGGAAATTACAGAACTCAAAGAAGTGGAATCTGTTAATGACATCGTAACTGAAAAAGTAGAAGTTAAAAGTAACGATGAACCCAGTGAACCACAAAATAATGTGGAAATTGCAGAAATTAAAGAAGTGGAATCTGTTAATGATATTCCAACTGAAAAACTAGATGAAATATCAAATGACTTACCGGTTGAAATTCCTAGCGAACCTCCTGTTGAAGTTCCTGAAGTTGACATATCTATTAAACCTAATGTTATTTCTGAACAAGAAGTTGTTCAACAAGATTCTAATATAGTGGAGTCTGACATTACTGTAACCATTACGGAAGATACATCTACCGAGCCTGTGGGTGATAAATCTGAGCTAGAGAGAGAGAATACGCCATCACCAATACCATCTGCAGTCGATGAAGATGTCACTACACAGAATGATGTTGAGGATATAGTAACTGAAGTTCACGATAGTTCAGAAATAATCCTCGAATCGCCTACGATCGTCATCAATTCTGAGAACATTGATTCAAACAGCATCAAAAGCAATGATGACACGGAAATGGAGAACATAAAAAACAAAACCAAAAACGCACTGGACCATGCAAAGGAGACTGTAGAGTGTAACGGTGACGTTGAAGAAACCCAAATAATCACTAACGGTGAGAACACCCCACCCGTAGCGTGTCCAACGGAGGAAGGAAATGGCGAAACTGGCAAGGTAGCGTCGACGCCCGAAGACTCCATGCCGCCGTCGTTGTCGGAACCGAACGAGGCCCTGGCGCAGGGCGACGGCTCCGAGTCATTCCCGCCGCCGCCTAGCGAGCTTTGCCGTTCCGAATCTGAAGTATCGCCGGCCGCCACCCCCGAGCCGCCTTCAGACATCCCACAGGTGATTACTGCCCGGAGTCTTGCTCTTGTAGAAGATTAGTATCGTATTTTAAGGAGCGTTTTGACACCCCGTTAACAATTTATCGTAATTAGTTTCATGTGTATTTCTGTACCAGCATGTGTGAACCGTCAATAACTGGAAGACATGGAGCGTGATCTATCCGATACACATCCGACAGTCTTGATATTATTGCGGCCCTCGGCTGCTCTCCTTTCCTTTTCATCTCCTTTTCCATTGACTCGCTTCCGATTTGTAGATACATCAGCATGAACGTGGAACAAATTGCTTTAGTGCTAACACATCTAGTATTTAATGTTTTTGAGCATTGTTATTTTCCTAAAATTTTATTTTTTCAGGATAACGTTTCTGACGAATCTATTTTTTTATTAACTGTGCCAATTTAATGGCAATGTTTTATCTATTTCTATCGCTATTATTATAATCATTTTTTGTGCCGTTAACAAGATTTAAAATGGCTAATATCCAAAATCATTATGTAGTATTTTTGTTGTTCATTAATTGTAATTCATTTGTATGTCGTTAACAATGCGTAAATAAGATAATGCCATTTATTCGATCGTGTATTTGTTAATTTTCAGGAAATGCTTAAGACCGACATTATCGCAGAATTGATTCCCGAAGTTCCAGCTGTACCAGAACTGAATACTGAAATGGTAATAAAGTTGTAGCAATAATAACAATACCTTTTTTATTTATTTTATTGTACAGTTCATGTTGATTAAATGCGGTACTGTGTTACTTTCCAGGAGACCACGAGCGACGTAGCGGTGGCCAACTAAACTACACCCGTCAACCGTCACACTACAACACCCACACGACGCGTGTTTAAAAGTGAGCCTTTAATTTATTTCTAATTAGAACTGTGGTGTGATATCGAACTAAGTTCGATTTTAATTTTATATTATCAAAGATGTGGATTTCAGTTTCAAATGTGACCTTTATATAGAATGATTTTATAGTTTAAGTTTAGCGTGCTTTGCTTCTGTAAAATTAAG
>DWLZ01000340.1:0-10972 GCA_018251995.1 Urbanus velinus | reverse complement strand
TATGTTCTTAGATTATTTTATAATTTCAATTATCGTTTGTTTGCAAGGTAATGAATTATATAAAAATTGAATAATTATATCAAATGTACAAGTATTATAATCCAAAATGTTGGTCCTGTTACTGAAAAAATATGATTAAATCTAGTCATATTTAATTCTGCTCATGAGTTTAACGTACTTATAAAAGTTACAGGATTAGATATGAATATATATCTTAAAGTTTAGCAAAAGAGAACACTCTTAATTTAAACCGTCTGAGAAAAATCTCTACATAAACAATCTAATCGCTGGGAAGATTAAAAAATAAATTATTATAATTTAGTAAAGATTATAAAAAATAAAGCAAATTAAATTAAAAACTGTACATAAAACTTTGACAGAGATTAATATCGCATATCGGTCTTCATAAGTCTGTTAAATTAGTGGTGACCCGACTCCAGCCCGGTTCAATATAAATCACCCTTCCTATCCAGATTTTGCTATTATTCGCCTCCCTAATGTAGGGCCCGTACCAAATTACGTATTAATATATTCAATCCAGTTTCTATTCATATGTAATTCAATGTTTTTGTAAGATACTCTTTTAAGAGCAACAACTGGGTCGCAGATGTGTTGGATTGAGAAATAAGAATAATAATTTCGTGTGAAAACGAGTTAAATGGAGGGGTTATTATAATATAACGGTGAATTCATCTTATTTTTATTGAAATAACACTGGTACTGTAGTCTATTGTAATGAATAATCAAGTTCTACATGTTACTCTCCGCTTCATCACCAACAGAGAAAAGACAGTCCTTTGTATAAAATTCGTAGTCTCACGCTGAGAAAATATAACGATATATTACCAAAAAGATATTGACTAAATCGTATAACTAGTCTTGTGGTTGAATAAACAAAATATAACATAACAAACAAAGGCAACACAGCAAAATAGACGGGAAAAACAAAAAATATAGACCAAATAAAATGGGAATCATTTTTTTTCAAAATATTTTAATCCATTTCACTATAAAAATTAAAAATAAAGTATTTTAATCAGCATGCTATCCAATTGTTAGTAGTGAAAAATAATACCTACTACGGGGATATTCAAAACCTATAATTTAATCGTTTAATGTAATGGCGAATCGCCCTCATTATTTATGCGCGCGTGCGCACGATTCCACTATTGTCACCCATCACTGGTCATTGTTTCTCGTTGCGTGACTTAGCTGTCTGCCCGACGTAATATTAATTAGCTACCTGTTAATCACAACAGGTAAATATTAAAAAAAAAATACATAAAAGGGCCTTCAGTGTACGTTGTACACGTACCTACTTATTCATATTTTGTACTGGATTTGCGATGCCTCCTATTTATTCGGCATTAAGTAAACCAGTGGTTCTCAAACTTTTTTTGTGGCGGAGTCCTTTTGAAAAGCGAAATTATTGACGGAGCCTCAAAATATACGAAAAAGTTCAGTGCATTTCTTTATATAATTGGTAATCATGTTACAATGTAAGTGTATACTATAATAAAAAATAATAATAATCTAATGGGAGTATTCTCGCGCCCCCGCAAAGCCGCATTCTGGGGCTCCGCAAAGCCTGAAGGGCTCCGCGGAGCACACTTTGAGAATGGCTGGAGTAAACCATAAATAATGTATATAGGTTTTTATAGGTATCTTTTTTGTACCTTTTAAATCTATTCAGTGAGTTATGGAACCGCTAGTCGCCAAAATGCCGATGTGACGTCATTGCGATAGTAAACAAAATATTTTAGTTCATATTGATATGGGCAGTTAATTATCACTTTAAAAATCATTCAAGACATTTTTACAAAATGCCGTAATGTCCCATTAGGTACATGACAAAAGTGTTAACTTTTAGGTACCGCAAGAGGTCGTCGACTTTTTAATTTTGTTACTGAGAATGATATATCCAGTTTTACCACTTTTCAGACAAATCGACTCGTTACAGTGTCCAGTGCTGTAGTGTTGGCAATGACTTAAGAATATAACACTCCGTTCTCATTTAGAGAGAAAGCTTTTATATACATACATACTTATGTTAGTGTCAAGTAGGTAGACATTATATTTAGTCACACGGAAAAGATATAACACGTATCATGTAATCAGGTAATTATTTGAAATCAGCATGACGTGAACATTTTATGCATACATATTTTAGAATTACTTTATCATAATACATACTTATATGTGTAATAGGCAGTTGCTACAAACTATTTCAAGTTTGATTTCAGATTATACAGACTTAATTAATTTTCTTGTGCATAATTAATTAAATTTGTTTATAATGTACTTTTTTGGTCATAAATTTAAATAAGGGTAAACATTATTTAAGTAACTATTTTGATAAAAGATTTGCAATTGCTTCAAATTCATGTTTGATGATCATTCGATATAAGTATCTGAAATTGGCAGTATTGATATGTGGCGGAATGGTGTACCGATAGAGCGGATGGTCCCATTCCGAGGGATAACGGTACTCACCGTCGCTCGCAAATAAGCGGCTATAACTCACACAATTCCACTGACAAATCACAATAGGCGAACTAAATCAATGTAAAGTTACTTCCAAGTATAGAGTTAATGCCAAGAAAGCAGTAAAGAGGTCAGATTCAATTCCCAGAGAGTCACCACTGATTTCTCGAAACTTTAACATTGAAGGAAAATGTCGTAAGGAATCTAAGAGATCAAAAAGGCTAAGAAAGGCTAAGTAAGGCTAAGAGATTAAAATTTTTCAAAAGTATGTGAGGTTTATCAACCTATGTTTCGTCAGCGTTACAGACAGCCTAATTCATAGCATTCTGAGAAGAGATGGCTGCGTTTGCTCATGGTAAAGCGCAATGTTTCAATAAAGGCACGTTCGTTTCCTGACATTGCGGATCGGTTCATAGAATACAGTTTTAGAATTTCGTTTCATCTAAGTCTGTCAAAAAAGTGGTCGTGCCATAATCGGCGTGTGTGAAACACTCGACCGCAATATTCCCAGTGCGAGCGATGCCACTTGTGGCTGGCGACATACACCCGTTTAAGGCGAGGACGATCGCGAAGGAATGTGGCCGCACTTCAACTTCTTGGTCCATAAAGCGAGCGATGAGAGAAACTTGTCTACACTGCATTCGTTATTCATCTAGCGATTATTTTGGTCTGTCCTTAATTTCCAAACACATTCAATTATAGCCCTAAATATTTATTTTCTTTGCAAATTTCTTGTCAATTACATCCAAAACCAAGAATGTCTTTCCACAACACTTCTTAGCAATCTCGCACATCTCACTGTGAGCTCTTAATGTAGGAACATTTTTGTAACTCCTCCACTGAGATATTAAAAATAGATTGAAATTCATTTTATTAAAACCGAGATTTACTACTAGGTACCTTTGATCTAATTTAAATATTCAAAAAGGTACAAGAGTTGCAGAAACCACTTGCACCATTGCTAATCTTTTAGGTAAGAACTTAGAGTCCACTTTAAGGACTTCTTCACTCTTGTGACTTACACCAAACAAAGAAACAGTCGACTCATCCTTGCCAACTACCTACACAAACGACACTCATCGCTATTTGCTTCATGACATACGAATTGTTAGTAGTCTTTATTGGTGGTTAAAGACATTAGATTGTAATAATGAGCTTTGTTCGGCAAACAAACAATTATATAATGAGGTGTTTGAGACTAACTGTCCAATAATAATATATGAATCATTTCTCTTCGTGGCTTCAGAGAGTTTATCCAAATTTCCGTTAACGTATATTTTTGCTATATATTTCTTTTGATGAACATAAAGAAGCTGTATCATTGGTCAATTTTAACCTATCCTCCTGACCAATTAGGTATCAGTTACGCTTGTAACTACACCTAATTGGTCATGGTTAACAGTGGCAACTTAAATTCTTTATCGCAAAAAAAATGTCTGTAACCTATTATAAGATAGGTACATTTCCTTATTTATAAGTACTGCACCGGTATTGCTGCAATTTCGTGACATAATAGGGTCTATTCATGAATGCGAACATCGCCATAAATTACTATCAATAGCAAGTGAGTAGGAAGTTCGTTGGTGTTCCGCACCATGTACGGGTCAATGCACAAAGATACCGCCCCACGACCATCTAGAGCGGTTAGAGCGGCTAGAGCGGCTAGACCTCATAGACCAGTGCGCCGACTAACGGTGTCACGCTCAAATATTTTAGCAGTTATAATGTGGAGCGAGTCAATAGCCTGAGCCTATTGTGACTACCAGGAAATGTCGGTTGGGTGCACACGGATTGTTTTGCACGTATTCTGTCGCGTTCGATTAAACACTCACAATCAGAGGGATGTTTACACGAAATTATCATTTTATATACGTTTATCTTTTGAAGAATTTATAATCGAAGTCGATTATTTGATAAAAAAGTAATAAATCGCGCCATGCGAATGAAACTGCGCTTCTTTTAAACGAAATAATGTTTCAATGCGCCACTGAAAACCGAATACCGTTAATGCGATTTGTTTGACAAGACAAATATTCAATCAACGTATTACCGATATACGTTTTTTGCTGTTAATTTATGCGCCACTGTTTAATTTATAACATTTGTCCTGCACAAAAACGTATAAAATCATGTGAACCGAGCGTATCGCATTATTATTGTAGGCATTGCGCCGTTTATAGTGCGTTTGTTACACATAGATTTATTAAACCAATGTTACTCACACAGAAATAAGTTTAGTTCGAGCAGTGTTATGCTGATGTTTACACATTTGCGCTAAATAACAACGATTTTGTATTGAACTGCGCGTGCTAAAATGCGGCCAATCGATTCTGCGCAAATTTAGCGTGAGCAAACTTAGTGTGGGTTTCTACCTACACGAAGTGCACTACCGGCTCGAATAGATCCTCACGCTCTCAAATAGAAATTGTTGCGATTCTGTGACCGTTGGAACGTTGAGTCATCCATCTATTTCAAAGGAGCTTTCATCTCATTAACATTGAGTGGGACCACTCGGGTCGTCGTTATCAGAGCTTATAGATATAATAATCGTTGATATATGAGCTCATTGGTATCTCTTAAATACTCACTCCTTTGTTGTAAAGATATAAGTACATGTTTTACAATAATTTTGATGTTTTTACAAGAAAAAGATGACATAACGTCCTTATAACGATACGATAGAAATGAGAGAGCTATTGAAACTCGTGTTTTGTAAAATAAAGTTGTTATTTTGTAAGTATTGTATGTTAAATGAAAAAAAAAACATACAGTGGAGCTCAAGGTGGAAGTCGCGTAGTAAATATGTATACATTAGGTATCTTTAATTCACCATAAATTATAATAAATAAAATAACTAAGGGTACTGGCGAACATCCCCAAAATTTTAATGGCCTTTTTCGGTTAAGTCCATCTAAAATTTTAGAAATAAGTGGACCCAAGCCCCCATTACCCCTAAGATCTAAACAACCTAAGACTTATTATCGGAAGATGTTTTTTCCGTCATTAACTTATTTCAAAGTGTACCTGCAACTGGTCACAGGTCAAGTCCATCCATAAGGGCTTCTAGCATGATCTTCTAAGATACATACATTACCTACTGAATCTATACAAATAAATAAAATTTAAGTGTCTATTTGTGATTTCAAAATGACATTTTTTTACTCAATGCATATACATATAAGTATACACGATACCTATAACGAAAATGCATTTTTTTGTCTGTCTGTCTGTTTGGCTGCGCTAATCTTCTAAATGGCTGGACCGATTTTGACGAGACTTTCACTCGCAGATAGCTGAAGGTCTAAGGCGTAACATATGCTACTTTAATTTTCGAAAAAGCATTATCGCGCGCCACGCGTTTGCGGACCCCCTCGCGGGAGCGCGGGGTGTTAGATAAGTATTCCTTTTTAATTTTTTAACACGGGTGAAACCGCGGTCACCCGCTATCTAGAATAAAGTCATCGCAAACACTTCTCTGACACGTTGTTGATCATCATTAAGTACCAATCTTTTTATTGAACATACTTGGAGATTTAACTTATAAATGACAGCAATTTATTTCCCGTCTCGAACCTCAACAGAGCCGAGGTCTGTGACACATTGTATTCATATACATCATGTGTAGCATACCCAACATTTGGTTTTGTTGGCAAAATATTTTGTATCTTACATTATTAACTGTTTCAACTGGGTAGGTATACACGTAATTTGCTTTATCACTCAAAATTCATATCATTAGCTTAATGAGGCTGGCTTATTTGGCTGACTAAAATGAGCTCATATCACGAAATAATCGCTGTTTTTGTATTAAATTTTATTTCGGTACTAGTTCAAGGATTTTCAAGCCTTACCAAGTTCAAATGTCATTGTTATCTCAAAGAACATTATTTCCGCGCATGTGTAGTTATAATAAATGTTTTTGAACCTCTGCTAGGAAAAGTAATGAAGAATATTTTAAATTGGTTCGACGGTTTTTAGAACACACAAGCTCTGGTAAGTTATGGATAGAATAGGTTAGGTTACACTTACTTCAATTTCTTTAAATTTTAAATTTAAGTGAAAGTCTTATCCGAATTTATAATTGCTGCTTATCGATGAACGTCGATAGCATGCCCGGTAACCATAAAAACATTAAAATCGATAACATAGTTGGAACAATAGAAATGTTATCAGAGCGTTGTGAACGAGTAAGATGTCAAATGGTACAATGACCGCTGAGTAACTCTACTGCGATAAGACTGCTTTCTCTGCGCTTTATTTCTGCGCTCCCTGGTGGTAAACACTTGTGCGTCATCCCCAAGTGGGCTCGGATCCACAAATAATTCTTCATACATGTGGCATGCATATCGTTATTAAAATAAACCCAAATTTACTCTTAGCGTTACATTCACATTTGAAATCAATTAAGTTGGATGTGATGTCAGGAAGATTTATGATTTTTTTTATTATTAAAAAAACAGTACTCGTGTACGTACTTCATTTTTATTGCGTGGTGGTACCTATAAAAAAGAAACGCTTTCTAGAGTTCTAGAGCCATACTAGGACTTTTCTCGTGTCGGGGTTGTCACACACACAAAGACATATACACAAACACCCAGAACCAGAGCAGAAATCTTAATTGATAAATTTTATATCTATAAAATTTATGAATTGAGATTTCTGCTATATCATATATCTATATCTGCCTAGAGACCCTCATGGTGACCGCACCAGTGACAACGCAGTTCACAAAAAAGTCACCTTTTTCAAAAAATATGCTTAATTAGCCAAAAGAATCGTACAGTTTTACTCCAACTCCGATAATAGCTTTAGTTGTTGACACGTATTTTGTCCGTCCTAATGAGTATAATTGTGTACTAATTAGTATGCAAGGAGAGTTTCGTTTCGTTGTATCCAGACCAGAACCCCTGTCACTGCTGCATCGCAAATTATGCAGTGTCGTTCAGTTATCGGTGCATAAACAGACTAGTTACGAGGCTTTCACATCGGCTTGAATATATACAGTGACATGGACATAGTAGTACATGGTCGCATGTAATTCAACTTTATCCTATTTATATTACAAGCCATCACTGCCAATTTTAACGTAAGCGACATTTTCGCATTTTTTTCGAAAACGTCATTTTAAACAACCGATAGGGTTATGTTGCTGGTAGGCGATAATATTAAGTTACCATCTATCATTGTTATATGTAATGTTTAATTTTAACAGACCATTTACATGTTCGTAAATATAATAATTATACATAAGTGATGAGCCCCGTGGCGGAGCGGTGGGTCCTGGGTTCAGTGGGGCAATTAGTGCAAAAAGCGACGTATTTTTCTATACAAAATTACTAATAAATAAAAATTTAAGTGTCTGTTTGTAATTTCAAAATAACAACTTATTACTTACTTTTTGTATTAAGATGCATATTAACGTTACACGTACACGTTTTGCATTAAGATGCATATGAAAGTATACACGATACCTATAACAAAAATGCATTTTTTTGTCTGTCTGTCTGTTTGGCTGAGGTAATCTTTTAAACAACTGGACCGATTTTGACGGGACTTTCACTGGAAGATAGCTGAAGGTCTAAGGCGTAACATAGGCTTCTTTAATTTAAAAAACATTAGCATGTGCTCCACGCGCTTGCGGGCCCTCTCGCGGGAGAGCGGGATTTCAGTTATGTTTAAATATGTATCTCTTTACTTCTAAACGCGGGTGAAACTGGGGGGATCAGCTAGTATTTACATAAAACTAACCGTAAAATTTGGATATTGTCGGTTACGCTAAATTGGCAGTAAGGAGTCGAATTTACTGCAGGAATACCATTAGGTTCTCGTATTAGGTAATTCCAGGCGCATTAAAACAACATAAATTGCGCAATTGCTTCCCACATGATTGATAGCAGTTGGTGCATTTCGTAAAGCAATTGTCCTACTTTCAGATTGCATGCTTGAAGACAGCATATGGACCAGCTCAAGACGTTTCGTCAGTGTAAACAGTCCCTGGATGGCGCAGTGCGAGTCATTTGCAAAACAAAGAGCAGAGAATGCGGTCGAAATAAAAATATTTATGCAGCCACCGCTGACTCAGGCCCGCTTTGTTTGGACCGAGTATTAACCCTCATACAAGTAAATAAATTAATGTCAAAAGGATAATTTTAAGTATACGATGGGTCATTAGGATTTGAATATGTATGGTCAAGTTATCAAGTGATATTCGAACTAATGGCAGACGAGATCCGGTACACTGAGTGCACCTCTTAACGCATCATCTCGCTAACGTGATTAGCAAACACGTTACGTTATTAGCAATGATTAACGATATTCGAGATATACTCTGAATCTTTGCTTTTTAGCTTGAAGCTAAATTCTTAAATTATCGTTTATTTTGTTGTAATGTAATGGAAGTCAACAAGCAAATGTACAAGCAAAAATAGAGTGTACAACCGAATAATCTTTTTGTTAAAACAGTTCAAAATTCTACACATGAAGACTTCTAAGAGTTATTACGATAATAGTAAATCATTTCCACAGGTAGCTAGTTCGATCAATGAAGTCAGTGCAGTGCAATTATTGCAGATATCCCATTAAAGTATATTTATATTCATGCTGCGAAGGACATTTTTGCGGCGTTATTCACCGTTCACAGAGGAAACAATCAGGAAGTTGTACAATTACAAGTAATAATGGCGGTGTAGAGCTAATTAGTACAATAAAGATACACTGAACAGGCGAGTAAGTACTACGCGGGACAGGCGAATTGGAATTGGACCGGCGGCGGACACAGTCCAATTGGGTAATTTAAGAAATTACACAATATTTGCCGTGTCTTGTAATGTCGGCCATAAGCACCACTGTTCCCGTGGATGTCATTCACGGGAAAAGTTCGATAACAAGCTTTGTCATAAGAGGTAACTAAGGGGAAAATCCAGGCGAACAGCATCTTCCTGTGTAGCATCAACTACTGCAGTCACCAATATGTATGCCAGGTGCGGTGACTATTGGATAACTCCAGAAGAGACCTGTGTCTACCTGTAAACCTCAAAATGTAGACACAATTTTATGTTAATAAAATTCATTCAGGAAGTTGTTAAATTAGAGGCAAGTAACAATGGTCGTGTAGCTAATTAGTACAATAAAGACGCAGTGGACGGTTAAGTAAGTGCAACGGGACAGGCGAAACGGGGCACGCGAAACCGGCAAGGGTCCACCAGACGCAGTGCATTTCTGTAATTTAAAGATACTTTAAACTACATATATATTTTTTTTACAAACTACATAATTGGATATTTGTAAAATTGTTGAATAAATGATTTAAACTCACGTTTATTGAGTTTCAGTTGCTTATTGGCGATATCTTTGATAATAGTGAAATCTTACACGATTTTTATCGCATTTGTCTTCCGAAACATCCTTTACGTAAGTCGTGCTTTGCGATTTTACAAATCCGCTAAAAGCGTAGCCCTGAACGTTTGTTGAAAGGGATAGGTACCTAACACTTGCGAACCGCAACGCGTTTATTACAAAGATCCTATTCGCAAGTTGTTGCATTTAAATGAAGCCAGCGATTCGCTAATCGTGCACTATTAAACGTATTGTATCGCATCTTATTTTCCAAAACATCCTTTTTTCAAGACATAGTGTTTAGTGAGGGGAATAATGTTAGCGATAAATTCGCTAGTGGAGTAAACCTTTACGATAGGTATCGTCTTGTATTGGAAACATCCTTTCCTCATCTTGCACTTAGTAAATGACATGGTCGCGATAAATTCGCTAATAGTAAACTCTGATGATTGGAGTCATTTTCCCAATCACCCTTTTCTCAAGCCGCTTTTCATAGTGAGTAGAATAATAATAGCGATAGATTCACTAACATTGCAACCGTAAACGATATGTATCGCATCTTGCTTTACCAAATATCTTTTCTCCAACTTATAGCGCTCGTGCGATTAGCGACAAACCCGCTAATAGGGCAGCCCTGAACGATTTGCATCGAATAGCGGACCGCCCCCCGCATCCGTCGCCCACAGCTCTCAATGAGCTATCTGACTCACTCAATGAACATGGATCTTAATTGATATGAACCATTCTTAATGTGCATATTTCATAGATGGAATTATCCTCATCATAGGACATGTGAGCACTTCATTGATAATTATAAAAAAACATGTATGTACATGTGAGAGATCGACTTCGGAAATATATACCGTCCTTTATTGCATTTTAACAGTAATGTGGAGGTTGCTGTGTTCTTGGTTTGAAGGGAAGATGTGGGAGACTTACAAGAGCAGTTTCGTTACATGCTCGTGTCTTTGAACCTTACGCCACGCTCTCGTTTGATGCTTTTATATTATAAACCCGGATTAACTTAAAAGATCCATTCATTTTGCGATGTGGGTAGAATTTATGACGATATGAAACAGACAAACCGTTGACATAAAAAAAAACTCGAAGCCACCTCACATTTATTTTTAAAAGTTTATAAATGTCTTAAGGT
>DWLZ01000339.1:0-10973 GCA_018251995.1 Urbanus velinus | reverse complement strand
GACACACACCCAGACCAAGAACGGAAATTTAAACTCATCATTCAAATTTCCGCCTCGCTGGGAATCGAACCCAGGACTCTCGGATTAGCGGTCCGGCGTGTTAACCATTGCGCCATTCGGGTCGTCAATCTATCTGACTATCTTGGAAATGATGGTGACTATCTTGGAAAATCCTGTCATAACTGCTTCCTTACAATGCCCTTAAAACCAGAACACTACAGTGCTTAAAACTGGCATTGAAACAATCAAAGACAGAAATAGGTTTGGCGGCGGTATATCTAGAGTCGACAACTTTCGAATGTAGGTATCAACTTTATTAACTTGTATAAATACACACCTTATTCCTCCTTGCGCCGCCGCGGAAACATTAGCGCCGTATTGCAGCAGGAGTCTCGCGATCCTCACATGCCCCTTGGCGGATGCTACATGCAAAGGTGTAAAACCAGCATTGTCCTTTGCTGATGGATCCGATTCCATCTTCTCCAGGCAGAACGCAACGCAATCCTGTAACAAGTAAATTAAAAGGGTTTTAAAACATGTATTTTATACATGTCCGTGTAGTTACACCTATTTCATGTTATTCTTTTGTTTATTGCCATAACTGTTACTAGTTTGTGTAAGGATACTGGCTAATATACAAATATCTATCTAGCTATCTTATGGTGTAAGGAGTGGCGTCGCATTTGCATTCAGCTTCAGGTAGAACCCTTATTCTGTATAGAGTTGGTTACAGATACCCATTGTCGGCAAAGACTGCTTACCATCAAGTTGCATGAAAGATTACTATGTTTTTAAGATTAAAAACTGAAAAAAGTGACGATAGAATACTTACTGTGAATCCGAGTCGAGCAGCGCGATGGAGGTGCGTCTCGCCGATGCTCTTGTTAATGAACCAGCCTTTAATCTCCTTTTGAATATCATGGACGGACTCAGGATTTGGTTTAGGTGCCGGTCGACGAATCTTACACGTCTCGTCTCTGCGAATAATCTTTTTCTTTTTTCTTATATAATCAAACCCTGAACTAAATTTTCGTCGCCCAAATAAACGTTTTAAACGTTTTTTCGTATGATTCTCCGTTGTTCCAGGCGAACTATCGTCTTTTGTACTGTTCTTATCATCAGGGGAAGGACTCTTATCCTGTTTCATTTTATTGTTTGCACAGTCTTTCATACGTTTTGTTGCAAACGTTTTCATTAAACTATTTCTTTTCTTTAGGCGTAATAGCCTTCCTTTAGCGTCGTTTCTTTTTAATGATTTAGTACTTCTAAGGCCATCCCGTATTGAACTAGACCTCCTTTTGAATTTGTCTTTTATTATTTTCTTAGATTTGAACTTAGGTTTGGATTCCACTTCCTTCTTTATTAATACCGGTTGATCTTCTTCAGTGTCCGGAGCAATATCGTCTCTACAAGACGGAGGCGCCGAGGCAGGTCTTTCATCACCAAATACTTCTTTTATTGTAGCCCGTTGTTTCAAAACTCTACTTTCAGTCCTTGTTCTAGATTTCAATACAACTGGAGCAAATTCTTCCGTAGCACCCATCAAACCATCTGTATTTTTAATAAAAGCTTTTCTAAATGCAGTAACAGTTTCTTTTCTAAAAGCACCTAAATAGAAAATGTCTTCCATCAATTTTTCCTTTTTTGCGCTCAAATTTCCTTTATTTCCATTTTTCATTAAACCTAAACTTGGTGTAGGAAGGAGCTCAGAAGTATTTGAACTTTTAGGTATAACTTTAGGTAACTTATCATCTTTGTCCTTTGATTTCTTCTTAGTATCTTCTTTTTTTCCACACTTTTGAATTAAAACATCAACAATAGAGCTTCCCTTCTTTCTTACTTTTGTAGCTGAAAATACTGTAGATGTAGATGCTTCTGAATCATAATGTCTATTAATAGCAGAACTACTGGAATTTGACTCCAAGTCGCTATCCAGGGTCAGTTTGTCTGGTCTTCTATATAAATCATCTGTAGCTGCAGATGGCGCTGAAGAGGGAGCCGGTGACAGTGGTACTGGGTCTAAATCAGGCAGTGAAGTTGATCCTCGGGTAAACATAGCCCCACTACCCTTTACAAATGGTCCTCCTGATCGGCCTCTCGGAATAGCGATGAGTCTAGTTGGCATGCGAAGGGATCTTTTATATCTGTAGAGTTCTTCTTCCCAACCCGGATGGAAGTCTGAACCATCACCAAAACCAGGTTTACGTACTGGAGTGGAGCAATTGCTAACACAAGAACTATCCATTTTTTTCGATGGCGATGATTTTGCAGGACTCTTAGTTATTGAAGTAACCTTATTATCTTCCATTTTTAACCTTTTACGAACTCTTAAACGACTAGCGACGCTTAAAGCATCATCGTCACTATCTGAAGAAGAGTTATCATTTTGGTTTTCATTTTTCACATTATCTGTGGATGACAGTTTGCCTTTAGACCGTGAAAGATGTTTAGATTTTCCTTTGTTTAACTTATCATCCTTGTCTTTCGAAGAATCTGTTGATTTTCTTGTACTAATATTACAGCACTCAAGTTTAACATACGCAGATTTTTCTGATAAATCTTTTAGCAACTGATACTTCAGTCGTTCTGTTTGTTCCTTTTCTTTAAGAATTTTGCTTTTGATAAGTGGTTCATCATCATCAGTAGATTCAGATTCTTCCTTGATTATAGTTTTTATCGTTTCAGATTCATCTTTTTCTTTCTTAATGGTTACGGTAGATGTAGTAGAAGAGTCATTTTTATGGTTTTTATGTTTAATTTTTTGGTGTACCTTATTTCTATTAACTTTATCGTTTTCTTTATCACTCTTTTTGTCACCTTTGACCTTTTCAGATCTACTGCCCTGCTTGTTTTTATCAACAAATATTTCGTTTATAATATTCGAAGACGCACATTCTTGAGCTATTGGAATTTCGTCCTCGTCAACTGGTTCTTGTTTAATTTCAATAACAGGTACATCTTCAGTTATTATTGTTTCCGGTACAGTTTCCGTGACTTCTTTAGTTGGTATATCTACTTTAACAGTTTCCTGGGGTTCCGTAGCAGGCACGTCTGTTTTGTTTTGTTTTTCAAGTTTTACTTCGTTGTCCGGCTCAATAGTGTCATTACGTCTTCTGTGAATCTTCTTTTTATGGCAGCCAGTTTTCAGTTGTTCCATAAAACTATCACAAGCATTAGCCCAATCAGTATCAATTTCCGGCACTCGTGTATTTAAAACTACTTCAAAATTTTCCGGTTCTAGTTTTTCTAGAATATTTTCCGTTTTAATGGGAATCTCTGCATCTTTTTCGATCTCTTCTATATTCATAGGTTCAGATTTTACTTCTGGAACCGTTGTTACGACTAGGACTTTTTCACTTTTTATTACAGATTCCAATCTTAAATTATCTTCCCTTATTTGGTTGAAAAGGTGCTGCTTTTGCGACTTTGGCAGAAGTTTTATTTTCTCGCCTTCCGAAGGTATTGAATCAGATTTTGAATCTGATTTAACTGAGCTGTCATGCGATGGGGGCATTACTTTAAGTTCAGCCTTGGTTCTTATTCTGGATGCAACGTCATTTTCGGGAGATTTCCTCTTTGAGTCTTGAATCTCGTATCTTTGATAATCTGTGTCTCTTGGTAGAGAGTCAACAGCCTTAGGCATTTGAATGTGATGGTCTAAGCTCGGAACTACCTCATTATTTATAGGTTTATAATTATTTTTAACAACAGCTTCTCCTTCTGTAAGATCGGTTATTTCTATGACAGAATCATCTACATCGTCTATGACAATGAGGTCGGGTATCTGCCGGGGTACTTTATTAGGTTCTACGAATCCAGTATGTTTAGTTTCTAAACTATTTCTAAGTATACTTAAAACCCTCTTATCGGCAGGTTGTGCTCCACTATGAATATCTAAATGATGTGGATGTAAATCTCTATTGTGGCTCGGAATTTTCTGTATTACTTGACGGCTGGTTGAAGACGGATTCTTATTATGATAATTGGCATGATAATCATTCATGTCCCGATGCAACGTTTCGGTCGGATATGTGCTATTAGAGTACCTGTGACTCATATGAGGATGTTGGTCACGATATACATTAGATGCGACGGATCGTTTTTGGTCATTTTGATAAGCCTCTAAACGTTTGTGACTTGCATAGCTGTAAACAGGTTGACTCATAAGATCATATTGTTCTCGTGCTGACTGACTCATTCTTTCTATCCGACTGTCAGCCGCCCAGGTCTCATAACGAACAATTTTTTCCGGAATGTTACTAACAATAGGCCCTGAAGGACGTTTACGTTCTTCTATTACAAAATGTCGATCATTCCTAATCCTACTATCTAAATGACGTTCATCGACCTTTTTAGTGAGATCTATTCGAGGAATATAATCTGAACTTCTGCCAACTGGACCATTGTATTTGTTACGTTCAGAATATACTTGATGACGAGATTCTCCAGGGTATGGTTCTGCCACAGGTTGAGTTTCGTATACTCCATTGTATCTAATTGGGTGGCCAGATTGAAGAGGGGCGCTGTAACTGTGTCCAGGAATTCGTTCTCCCTTATACTGTGCAAAATCTGGTGCAAAATCTACCTTATGCGATGCAACACAATTCGAAATAGGTGGAACATGTCGACTGTTAGAGGTAGCACGTGATTGTAATGGTATTTTACTTTCAGAACTAACTGATTCAACTATGTCATCTTGAGTTGTTGAAGAATCTGCAGTGTTTTTAACCGTTTTTACAGACAAATCAAGTGGAGATTCCCGTTTCTGTTTAGTTTGATTCATTTGGTTAACTAACGAAGTAACCGATACTGTCATTCGAGCTTGTTGGCTAGGGTATCCTGGTCTTACTGCCGATCGAGAAGGCGATGACTGGACGTGATTTGATGGTCCGTAATCAAAGCTCGTCTTTGGAGCAGTGGCAGAACGGTACATAGTTTTTGATTGTAACGTAGAATTGTTTTGAGCAATAGGCATCGCCGGTGTACTCGGTGCATATCTCACCGAGGAGGTCGATGGTGTAGGATAGGGATAGCTATTCCTAGAATCGACATTCCTAATCTTAGGAAGATAATCCGTACGTGGCGGAAGTCGTGAAACGTCGTGGGGATGAGATTGTGATGCAACTGGTGCGCGTTCCGGCTGTCTCGCCACATAATGTGCATTGATAGCATCTATAGCCTCGTGTTTATATTGAGCTTGATGATGGTGCGTTTCTATTCGATGAGATTGTATAGATTGCGGTGCGGCTGGCGATCGGTAACCAGAATAGGCTTGTTGCGGATCGTATTTCCGCTGTGGTAAGGAAGGATGTCTATCGTAATGAGACGATACTCTCGAGTACGACGATGATTCGCGCCGTTGCGGAAGCGTTGAGTAGGCCTGTGACGTTCGACTGTCAATGGGCGTCAGACGTTGTGGCGTTTGTACCGCTTGTTGAGGATGAAGAATAGGTGGAACGCGATCATTGTGAGGAGGAGGCGGTTGCGTTACCGGCATCGCGTAACGTTGACTTGGCGGAGTGTGTGCAGCACTATCCCGCATGCGGGACGAACCGTGCTGAGGCAAGGAACCAGTCATTCTTGCGTATGTTTGTGGGCTATTACGCGCAGGGACCGATGGTTGCGGAGAAGCGACCGGGGGACCATGTGAATTCCTACCACCATCATTTAAATTTGACTCGTATTGATATCGTGAATATTGTTCTGGAGGTCGAGACGCCGAATACGGATCGGGGGGCCGACCGGGTGCGTAATGGTCAGGCGGTCTCGCCGTCGGTGTTTGAACGCGATGTACTGATGGTCGGTATTGCGCCTGGGGCTCCATCTGATGTTCAGTCGTCGTTGTAGGGGGATGAGGGGCATTCGATGGCGGTCGAGCTGGTGATGGACAGGGTGCTGCCGGAGCGGGCGCCGGAGAAGGTAGCATCCTCGGTGTAGGCTTGCGTATGATATGGGACGGCGGCGACAGCGCACCGACTGCTTCTTCCTCGTCCTCCGGTTCCGGTTGCTCTCGACGTTTCTCTGCCGCCTCGCGCATAACCGTAGCCTTGTGTATTATGTGCGGTTCTGGCTCTAGGGGTTCGGAAGGTGGTCGAGGTGGTATCGAAAGTGATGGAGTTGGCGTAGACGGAGGTGCTGCTGCGGCAGAGGGAGGGCGGGAAGACGGCGCCGGGACTCCGGACAGTGCCGGTGTTCCTTCTTCGTGAGGCGGTGCGCCTGAAGGCCACACGGACTGACCACTGCCTTCTGCTGCCTGCTTCGGTACCCCCATGAAGTACTGGCGCGTCCCTTCCAGTACATTGCTGAAACTGACGTCCATACTACGCGTTCCGACTCCTGTGCACACCACCTGAAAACAAGCAATTTTGAATTAAACTATGCTAAACTACTATACTTCTCATAGTAATAAATGATCCATCCAATTTTCAATTAAGATGCCAAGAAATAAATTATTAAACAAGACAGCATGAATAAATAATTCAACTCTTACAAACCTAACCTTTAATACCAAGGTATAATACTAATGATAAGTTTGTACGCACATGTGGGAATTATCAAAGTCTAAGTGGGGTCGTTACCCGGCGTCTGCCCTTGAAAGTACTTCGCCCCCAAGCCTATATAGCAGTGCAATAAACCTTCAACAAGATACGCAACAAAGGAAATAGGAAGACATATTTTTTGCGAATTCTTTGGCAATATGAACGTCTTAATACATATTTGTTTTGGTAGCCATTTTAATCTTAAACGTATCATACACGAGAAGAACATCGAGATTAAGAAATAAGTTATTTCAACGTCAATGAATACCTAATTTCTTGTAATTTATTCAACGTCGATTATTTGCAGAAAGTCAGTAACCTGCCATTGCCTCGCGAAGTGTTTCGTTTAAGTAGGTAGAAGCGACAAAAAACAATCTACGCCTTTAAATTAATATAGGCAGAGAATGAATTTTTTTGATAATTTTTTTTTGACTAAAATTATAATGAATATGAATTGTATATATAGCTACATAATTACTAGGTATGATATTTGATCATTTTATTCCTCAAAAATATAAAGTATAGACTGATTTACTAACTAACTTAGTTTTGTAAACTTTAATGGACACAGTTACATTGTAATGATTGTACCTACACTTTTTAATGATTTTATTATAAGTGGTAGACCACACGGATTAAAAGAAGTTCCTAAGCAGGAGGGAAGTTTGCTTAACTTAGAGTTAAAATAAATGTAAGTCATAAAAATGGCCATTTATTTTATCGGAGCATTAAAAGGAGCGCATGCGCAAATATTATTTATAATCACGGGGGCTTAACAAAAAGGTTGAGAACCCCGGGTTCACGGTATCGCGTGGGGCGGAAGCTGTATCCGTGGCGACCGCCTCATCGATTGCATTGCCGGCGCAGCCCACTGATGTCTAATATTAGGTTCTAAATATTTACGGTATTATTATAATTTAACGTTTCAAGTGTTTGCGCGTCCTATTGGTAAAAAACGCCACCTCGATATTATTTCAATTTGACATGAAAATACATAGTTAAATTAATGTAATTTGCTAAATTCTGAACTTTAAGTAAAAGTTATCTCTCACCTTCCTCTAGTAGATGGGTAACAACATCTAATACCAAGTAGTTTTAACGTGATATTGGATGCTTGAATATAAGTCCGTGACGCCCATACCTGCATTGGCAAATGAGCAATGAAAGCCTAATGGTTGAAACTTGGCCTCTCAATCGAGGGGTCCGAGGTTCAAGTCCCGGGCACGCGCCTCTGATTTATGTGCGTATTTGAAATTAATTATCAGTTGCTTTACGATGAAGAAGAACATCGTGAGGAAACCTGCACATCTGAGTGTTCTTAAAAAAATATCTCAAAGGTGTGTGAAATCTACCAATTCGCACTTGGCCAACGCGGTGGACAAAAGCCCAAAATCCCTCTCACTGAGAGGAGACCCGTGCCCAGCAGTGGAACAATAATAGGTTGATGATGACGCCCGTACCTAGAGCGGAACAACTCGATCATTTCGCATCATAGTTAACAAGGAAAAACGACTTCACCCACTTGAGTGCTAAAACACACCGCACAACTCTGTACACACTAACTATTATGCATGCACGCGTCCGTGGAAGCTGTAGTCGCATCTCTAGCCCGTATCCCTGGCAACGGCAATCGATTGCAAGTACGCGAAACAACATGCGTGTTATGGTTCCCTGGTACCCGTTAATGCTTGTACCGATTGTTGTATTAGATGTGGTACAAGCCAAATGTATCAGTTGATTATGTTGTTCTTTAATTGTTTTAGAGACGAGTTATCCCAAAAAAATATAATTTCTATAACTTATAATTAAGCAAGTTTGTAAGGTCCTATAAAATAGTTATAAAGTACAGGTATGGCGGCAGTAGTTATTGCTTAAAGTATTTGAGGATCAACGTACCCTAGAATTTCTTAGAAAACATAACCGACATTGTAATCAAATAACTGACTATTAATGCAATTTTTAGACCATAGCGGCAATAACACTATTTATTTGTAGAGCAGTATTCACGCTGTTGTTTTATGTTTATAGGCAGGCTATTAAAAACAGTTAACGCTGTGCGATATTATATGCATAGAAATCCATAACAATAGTTAAATGCGCAGGTAAAATACAAATATCTGTCAACTTTGATTTCGCGGTAGAGTAATGAATCAATAATCTATCAAATAAGTGGACAAGAATTTTTGGTAGGTATTCCAAAAAATATTTGAACTATAAAAATAACAACACTCATTATTTGCCTAACAAATTCCCAATATGTCCGATAGCAAAGTTATTCAAACGGAAACAACCTCGTATAAAGTATTATAGAACCCGTATCATTCCCACGTCGATAACAATTAATTACTTTGTACAAGTATCAGTAATATAAACAATGTGTACTACCAGTACAAGCAAGGTGACCGAGTCGCTTTTGCATGTAATGCATATGCATCCATATATTTCAAGATGTAATTATGTCGGCACACTTGTTTGGATTCCGTTATGCCACTGCCGTTAAACATAACACTACTGCCGCACTACACTCGCGCTGCTCACCGAGCTGCTACAAATATGTATTATTAGCAGCCAAATACTACTCTAATAATTTATCATTCACTCTTTAACTCGCATAAAACGCCGATAATAAATGGATCGCCGGGCACGCCGAGCGGAATTTTTTATTATACATATAAAAAAATACTAAATGAAGTAACATAACAAGCATGCAGTTCATATGATGGTAAATGGACACTGCCGTCCATAGCCACCTCTAATCAAACCCAGATTAGATTAGAGTCCTACCTGAGGTCGGCCACATATGCATTGCCTACCCCTTAGAACTAAGTCGGAACGCCTCGGATAATTATGTCTTTCACAATCTTTAAACCAGAAAACAGCAGCAGTTGTCACTGCTGTAGGCAGAACGACAAGTACCGCGTCCATATTGTCTCTACCAAATTTCCTAGCTATTTCCATCGCTACTAGTTAAGTGTGTGGCCGGAGCATAAAGAATTATTGAATCTATACCACTCAAAGCAGTAAACCGTGTAAGCACATTACTAATATTAGATAGTACTTCTTACATCTTAACGTTCGTTAAAACGAGACGCAAAGAGGAAAGAATATACGAGTGACTACAAAAACTGTTACTGCTCTTTTGTTGCTGTTGGTTGATTTCAAGGTCATAATTACTTATAAATGAAAGTAACTTAATACAGTACAAAACATCTAAAAATCTATCTTCCTTCGAAGCTAGCACATGAACACTTCGTATAAAATAATTCGTGTACATACTCGTACATAGAGGCATTGCTAAGTATGTAGTTATTATCCTGCAACATATATGTTGTATCTAGCAAAAAAAGTTTTATTTGTTTCATTTCTATTAATAACTATTTCTTGGGGTTCTTCAAAAGAGCTGTAAAAAGAGCTTCAGAGCCGGCGATGCATTGGTGACTCCTCTGATGTCGCAAATGTCCATAGGCGACGGAGACTACTTTCCATCAGGTAGCCCATCTGCCCTATCGTTAGGCTTAAATATATAAAAAAATATATATCTATTTCTATTAGGTACAATACTTTACAATAAATGTGTCGTCATAATTAGACGTATAGCATTGAAAGTTATTTATAACAACATTATAATATTTAACGCACCGCGTCAAGCCACACGCAATAAATCGAGGTGTTGGCAGAAAATATTTACACGTGCTATTAGTTGTTGTGGACTTAATGATATTACAAGCTAGTCGCCAGGGACGTCATATTGTTGCCAATTCACGCAGCAATTACTGTACAGTGACGTCAGTTGGTACACGACGCAAGTTGACTTATATCAACGCAAGTTTTGTTTTTATAACAACGAAGTTGCAAACGAGCATGCAGTCCACCTGATGGTAAGTGGCCACTGTCGCTCGTAGTCAACCCCCATAAGAGTCATTCCCGACATTCATCCAATGTCAAATGACCTGAGGTCAGCTACAGATATGCTGCTACCCCTGATGTTTAAGATGTTACTAGGTAGAAACAGGCGTGGCGGAGTGTGTCGCCGGAAAACGACACAGGGTTGAACTTCCACCACCAGGGTTTATACTTAAATGTAAGTATCTAAATGCAAAATGACCTTTAAGTAATTATCACATCCTTAGTTATGTATCCCCATATATTTGGATAACGCCTAGGTTTATTTCAGGCAGGTCGCAGACAGATTTGTCGATAGATCTAGAGATTGTTACAATGTTTCTCATAATAATTACGCAACGAAATTATTAAGCAAGTCGGCGTGCCCACTTATTACTGACTGGATGATAGATTAACGAAATCGAAGAACTGAATTTTGTTTTTCAAAAGAATAAGTAGGTACATTTGGATTTGTAAAAAAATCAACTTATAATCTTATGTTCTAATGACTTGGATACTATATATTTGAACTTTTTAACACTCACAGCTAAT
>DWLZ01000338.1:0-10978 GCA_018251995.1 Urbanus velinus | reverse complement strand
AGCGTACAAGGTCGGCATCTATACGACTGACGTTTACTGTTTACTAGCCTGTGACGTCATTTTTGATTCAGCCAATAACGTGCGTTTTGAATCATGTGGTCAAGTATGGAAATTTTATTATTTTATAATTGTTTTATTTTAAAGATCAAATGGATTTTAAAATAATTTGTTGGCTTAGCGGGCTTATCAAAATAGTTACTTTTAAGATAACAATCGTTTGATCGATATTTCCATTGTAGTCAAATACCCTATTATCTATTTTGAACTAATAGGTATGCTGAAATAGTTTCCATTGTATTCGAACTACAAAGGACCCAGATAGGAATACGAACCCCTGCCCTCTAAAGAATATAATACTAATTTTGTTAAAATTCAATTTTTTTATTGAAACAAAATCAATTTCATAAATCTACGTCAAACGTGTTGCTGAATTAATACTAATCTATTTATTTCCTTTCCATCAGCTATCAAAGCGGAGAAGGAGAAGAACCAGTTCTTGAACGGCATCGAGAACTTCGACCCCACTAAGCTGAAGCATACTGAGACCTGCGAGAAGAACCCGCTGCCCACTAAGGACATCATCGAACAGGAGAAAACGGCTTAAACACCCATAATTCTCTACCGCATATATTATAATCGCTAGTATCGCTGTATTAGACTCATAATTTTAAGTACTAGCCAGTTCGCGAAGCCCGCTGCCTAAACAACAAAATCGGGAGGCGATATTCGCATGGCAACACTTTAGTGCTGTTATTACTATTTAAATTTAGAACGCATCAACGGTCGTCGCGAACTGGCTATAGATATAGGAACCAAATTTTCTATGTCACTTTTAACAGTATATATCTGATAAGTGTATTTTACGAGCATTTTCATTAATTTATATTCGATACGAATGAGTAAATGATAAGATTGAGTACTGATTTTCTTTTAAGGCGGGAACACACTGCACTCCAGTATTTTTTACTTTTTTCGGTATTCGCTTTGTGCTTGTGTTCTCTATATTTTAAGGGAAATAGTTATATTTTTTAAGTGTCCATCGTAGAGTTTCACACATCGGCTGCGATGTCTCTGGTCAAATTAGGAGTGTAGTTACCAAGTTTTAATTTGGACGTCGAAATTATTTCATTATAATATTATTTCATCGTATTAATAACGTAGGCGTAGTAGAACGTGAACGAACAGTAGATTGATATTTAATGCTCAACTGTGTATGGAAAAGCTAAGATAATTTTTTTAAGAAACATTTTTTTTCTGGTGATGATGTGAACAATAATTTTTATACTACCGTATTTCATAATAATATTGTATACTGATGAATAATTTTCCAATTTTATAATACGCTAATAACGATGCCAATAAACCATTTTTATCGGAATTTTGTATGTTTTACAGACGGTGCTTTTTATAAATATAGAATGAAAATACATGTTTTATTTGATTGTCAACATACACTACGCATTTGTCGCAAAAAGTCATATACCTGATAGATATTTTTATGATGTTTAAACTAACGGGCATGCAGTACAACTGATGATAAGTGGGCACTGACGCTCATAGACATCCGAAACCAACCGTGGATGTAATCAGAATCTTAGGTTAGCCACATGTGCGTTACTACTCCTGACCTCCTGAGATTTAAGTTGGCGATGCAGAAAAAATATTTTGAATGTAGTTAGGGCAAAGAATTCATTATGCTATATTATATTATTTTATTGTGGGGTACAAAAAAGTACCAAGTATCACTACCTAGTATAAAACAAAGTCACTTTCCACTGTCTGTCCCTATATATGCGTAGATCTTAAAAACTACACAACTGATTTTGATGAGGTTTTTTTTTTAATAGATAGTGGTGCAAGAGGAAGGTTTGTATTAAATTTACGCGTGCGAAGCCGCAGGCACAAGCTAGTGTATTTATAAAGAGATACATTTATTAGAATTAACTCTATATCAAATGTCTAGAGATTCTGACTCTCTCAAATAAATGACGTAATCACAAAAAATCCTATTACATAATAAATATTCAGGCGATACACTGCCGCCCATGGATATCCGTGATCATCCCCAGACAGATTTATAGTCTTGATTGAGGTTGGCCACAGGTACCCAGGTACCTGATACTTCATATAGTTGTGTCCCGACACTTCATATATTTGTGTTACGACACTCTTAGAACAAGATTACACTACCTACTGCTATGGTGATGAGGTCTGGAGTCAAACAACATTTTGTTTTCCACGAAAAAATAATATGGGGATAAATAGGTTTAGAGTTTTAGACCATAGAGTAACTTATATAATTATAGGAAATAGAGTCTTCAGTCGAAAAGATGACACGTAGAGCCATCTAACGGAAAGTCGCTGAACTATATTGAATGAAAGTACATACTGCCTTTTTTGTTGTTTACGAAGGGGAAAGTCCCAGGGAACCTTAAAGAGGCACCCGACGCTTTGGGAGCGACGTCGGGTTATGTTTTAATTTTACCGCACTAAAAACCTCCCCGGTGGCCGTCTTCGGCACTGCTAAGAGGATTCAGCAGCCTCAGCAAGGAACACCAGTTGGAGTCCTCAGAGCGCGTTGCCCCAACGGGTTCAGCTCGGGCTCAGCTCAGCTCTAACCCCCCGCAGTCCCGTTTTATTCGCCTCTTACGACAAGCAGGGGATACCGTAACCCTATTGTGATCCTGGAATTACAGAGGCAAAAACGCTACTGTTTAGGCTCAGATAAAATAAAGTAGTAAGGTAGATCTGTCATTCCTAACAAAAAAATGAAGCCATTTTTAAAATGTGCTATAAAAGTAATTATGTGAGGGTAAATAAACAAAGTTACTGACAACTACGCTAGTTTTGTATAAGTGTGTGCGTATAAATACATGAAAGTAGCGTAGCGTAAGCAGTCTTCAGAGTCCAGGACAGCGCTAGGTCGTCAAAAACTCAAAAATTACAACGCAAATTCACAAAACACTTCGAAACACATGGAAAAAAATGCAGGGCTATCGGATCAAAAATTCGATTAGTCGCTGAAACGACAAGAGAAACGCAAATTTAAAGGAAAAAAGTGCTAGTGTGCGCTAAATTAATTACCTACAGTTTATTCTTGAATTAAATAAAACAAACAAAAATCAACAAAAACATAAAATTTCGCCATACTTTAAAATAACATGAACTATGTAGTACATACTTAATCTCAATCTCATAATCATTAATTTTTGTCTTGCAATTTTAAATTGGGCGTTGAACACAAAAAAAAGCCTTTTGGGCGCTACGCTAGCAAAACACTAAAATGGCAATTGGCAACCCTGATGAAATGTCAATTTTGAAATTTTAACAAATTGACAAGCAAATTGTCGGCGTTCTTTTACACATAACAATCATTAAATAATTAATTTTGATGGGTTTCTCCAGCTCTCTGGATAATTTGAAACACTTAATCTTAAGTGTATTGTGTATTTAAACTTTGATTGGACTATATAATCAAAATATCTAAATAAACTCCTGATTTTATCTTATAAACGACAGTTTTGTCGCGCTTAATTTTTTATAAAATAGGGTTCTGTTGCGTTTATGACGGATTAAAATTAAATGAAAGAATAATTTTATCATTAATCTAATTATTTTACTTTAAAACTAGACGTAATAAACTCATAATAGGGGTGCGGGAAAGTAAATAGCGATTACCTCGATTTATTAATCTTCATTCAATTATTTATGGCTACACAAAAACACTGTGACAGACAAAATTATTAAACAAAATTCATTTGTTTCACACAGTTCGTTAATATTTTGCACAAGGATTCTTACTATTACTCCTTTACCAATTTTAATAGAATATAATTTATGATCAATACACTAAATTATATTTCAATTCCAACAAAATGGTAAAAGCCATACAGCTGGCTACTCCTAATCTGTCAGGCTAATTCTACGAATTGTCAAAGATGACAGGTTAGTTCACAAAAGTATTCGTAGGACCTCGATAATGAAACGCTCTAGAATAGTTAAATAGAATAATTAAATCTAAACACAGTCTTAAATTAACAGTTGTTCTATATTAATAATATGCTAAATTACTAGATTGAACAGATTATAATAGACTTCATAATTTTGTTTATATTGCCATATAAAATAATAGATGGTGAGGATTTCCCATAATTCAATTTTGATAATTAACATGTCGCAAAATTTGTGTTATATTTACGTATAATATAAGAAATAATTTCTAAACTTAGATTTTCAAAATAATACTCATATTCTATACTAAAAATACCCAATAAAAATACCAATAAAAGTAAAGGTAAGAACAAATTCAATCAAATGATAATCAAGAGTTTTAACTTGTTGAATATAATAATTTTATATATATTATGCAATAAATGAAAAGATTAATGAATCGTGTCGACATAAGGTGCTTTTAATGGCAAAATCCTTAACATAAAATAATTGAATACTACTACTATTGTCACTTTTTACAGGTCTGGAGTTAAAATTTAACGACTTCTTAATTTAAAGAATAATAATAATCTTTTTTTTTTAATATTGGTAAAAAAAGAATCCCTAGATGAACTCACAAATTGGTGAATATTGGTTTTGTGAGCAGCCCTCTGCAGTTACGAATAGTATAGGTGAAACCATTTTGGTTGTGAAACTTTTACATTGAAGTGGTTCATTACGATAATAATAATCATTATTAACTTGAAATAATGTTCAATTCTATTAAATTTTTAATCCTAATAATGTTTTTTTTATTTTATGTTACAATGGATATTTAAATGTGCGAGTGAAACAAAATATACTTTGAATTGCTTATCATAGTGATAAATATATTTTTTTGTCTCTTTCTATTTCACGTGGTAGATGTTAGTACTTTAGAAGAAACAGAATCCAAAATATGAATTACAAATGTACCAAGATTTTAAACTAAAGAAGACGTTCATAATTTTATTACGGAGATTCATGCAACTTGGAGAGAGTTAAATGTGCAACAAATTGCGAGCGCGACATAAATACAGTTGGTTCTAACGAACGTTTCAGTGAGTATTTGCAAAATTGCAAAATTGTAAACAAAATATTAATTTGGCTATTTAAATAATAAAAAAGTCTTTAAACATAACTCCAAAGAGTCCAAAGATGTATAACTTCGTATGTGCATACAAGCATGTTGATATTTTTTTTAATTGTTTTTATTTCGAAACATAAACATTTTCATTTTGGCCACTTGTGGTTAAAAATAAATGTTACATGAAAAATATTATTGTTGACCATTGTATTATGAATCTTAAATAAACTTTTCTTTAATCTAGCGATCAGTAACAAGTGCGTCGCCAAGGTAAAAAATAATCGTAATATATTTGAAAAAATATTAGCACCATGATGTAACACTACCTTAATATAACAATTACAATTTTAGATGTGGGAATGGGAAGTATGATACGAGGGTTATGGCAACATTATTGCAAAAATGTTATTTTATTTTGATTGGAAAGGAGACTCCACTCAATTTTGATTTATCTTCCCGCCGGTAAAAGTCGGTTGGGTTTGGCACGTGCGATATTTTTCTGTATTATTGAAAATATAGTACGACTCCATTATCATAGTTCAAAACTAATGCTGACTGTTGGAATTTATTATTCCGGTAAGTGATTTCTTTTTATTTTTTAGCGTTGTACACACAAATCTATTTGCACGTGTTGTTTAGATTGCAAAACAACCATTTGCATTCGGCAGACAAAATAGCTATGATATGGATTTGCAATTCGAAATGCGTCTTGAGTCCTGTTTTTGTGTAAAAAAATCGGTGTATCGAATCGCGAGTGAGAATTTTGTGTAAAAAAATATTTTATAGCCGGAGCGTCATTTGTTTTTGTTTACCTGCAGATCATTAGCGGTAATACAACACTCAAATACAATGTCTTCTCCGATCCGTTGTCGCGGGCCCTGGAAAATACATAAGCGCGCGTCCGAGTCGGACCGCTGGCTGGACGAGATGGGTTTTTTCCGAAAGCATACAGCAAGGGACTCCAGCTGTTTATTCAGGGCCGTGTCTGAAAACATCTTCAATACCCAGCGCTATTTTCACAAAGTCCGTCTTGATTGCGTTAACTTTATGGCGTCCAAGAGACATCTTTTCGAAGGGGTAGGAAAATATCTTTAACTTTATTTTGTTTTTTTTTTCGCGCAGCTACCCATTTTAATTTGCATTTTATGTTGTAGTCACTGAATTGTTCATTTGAAAATTATCTGAAAGAAATGTCCAATCCATCTGAGTGGGGCGGTCTTATTGAAATATCGGCTATGAGCCACCTGTATAGGTAAGACTCAAATTAAAATTCTCTGTTTATTATCTCAGGTGGTGTAACTATATGTTTGAAGTAAATGATACTGAATTACAAATACTGAATTATGAATACAATTTTTTTTTAATTGTTAAAACTGCGCTAGTTTCATTTTAGGCTGTGCATTTTCATTTTAGTTATATAGTTATGCCACTATGCACATACAATAGTTCCAATGGTATTAAATTCTGTGTAGTTCGAAAAGCTTAGCGTTTTTTAAATCTAAAAAGGATAATTAGATTTTTGAAAACTCGAAAGATAATTCTTGTTTGCTTTTGCGAGTTCCTATTTGGCTTAAATAAATTAAAAACAGTTTTAGCTCCAAAAGGAACATACATATGTTAAACATTGTTTTTATACGTCTACTACCTTATTGAACCACCTGCTGCAAATTCACCTTACCCAGGGTTGATCGGTTATCAGTGTTGTCAGGTTATTAAGTTTGCCTTTTAATACTACAACCATTTGTCAGAAGTGATATAATAAATATAAGTACAAGTAAATAAATAAATAAAACTACCGCAAAGATTAAAATAAAAAGAAACTTATTTGTTACTGAAAATATTTCAGACGAGATTTTGTCATATTCGAAGCCAACAAAGGGCCCCAAACTAAGATATGCAATGGCTATGGAAATACCATATACTTGTTTTACTCTCCGGAAGCAAAGCATTTTGATGTTGTCTACACTAAAGAGTTCATAAATGCATCATCCTTTTGTCAATGTAAGTCCCTTTTTGATTTTTCTCAAATTTCCACATTCCTACTTTCTACTCCAACTAATTACCCAGTTTGATGACTGCCCGATCATATAATATTATGATTTATCACGTAAATAAGCTAACTCAAAGCATTGAAGTACTTTTATGTTTTATTAATTGAGCAATATTCTTCTTATGGTTTTTTGTTAACAAGTTTAAGTGTCTCTAATGGTTAAGGTCAAATATCAATCATCGGCGAAAAATAATACTTGAATTGCTAAGTAGTATACCTCAAACGGTCAGATACATATACAAGCTAGAGGGTGCTGTGTTATAAACACTTAGAGGGTGGTGGATATTTATTTAAAAACAACTCCTTTCAACAAAAAAAAAATGAAGTACTGTTGTTGTGCTTTATCAGGGATAAATCCAATGAATTCAATTTCTATAATATTGAAATGTATTTTCTCTGCAAACATAATATATTGCCCTATAAAAGCTTAACAAAAAATTACAACTTATTACCAATCATGTATTTATTTAAAAACAATTCTTCCAACTTTGATTTTGTCAGAGATCTATTTCAATTGAGAAAAGAATTGATTTTTAAAATTACTTCACAATCATAGTTATTTTAAAGATTTATACATTTTAAAGACCCACAAACTCTATTCAATTTGATCTATTCAATTCGACTCTGGTGGCACCACCGTCACACCTATTTCTGCCTTGCCCTTCAGACCAGAAAACAGCAGTGTTAAGCACTGCTATGTTCAGACCAGACCAGTGTTAAGCACTGCTGTGTTGCTGTGTTCTGGTCTGAAGGGTGTGGTAAGGGAGACACATTGTGGCTCATTCAAACAAATCAATTTGTAGGTTCCTTACTTTATCCGTTACTTTTAATGCCTTTAAATCCTACTTTTTCAATAAATGTATTCATATTGTTTCATTTCTCATCAGAAGCTTGGGAAATATTATGAACATTAATTTATTTATAGCCCTAGTATATGAAGTCCTTTATGATGGAGTGTACCAACTGAAAGATCTATCCTATGCTGTTGACAAAATGTTACACGATAAAGTACCATCAAACCACATTGAGTATTTCATGTCGGAGAATGTTGAGCGTCGTAAGAAACAGAAGGAGAGAGCCAAGATCTACATCGAGGCACCTTCAGAGGAAGATAAAGACAAAAATAATAATGCATTAGCCCTTAAATGCAAGCACCATACCGAAGATTTAGACAGAGCTAGCCTCTTAAAGGAATCTCTCAGCATTTTTGTATTCAATCGCAGTCTTATACAACTGGAAAATGTGTGCATGAACTGCTTGAATGTCAACAGTGCCAAGGACCTCCTTGATAATGGAATTACACCTTTCCCATACAAAGTGGCTAAGGCCTTGGATCCGGACATTTACCGCAACATTGAATTTGACGTGTGGAGTGAGCTACGACGAGGTACATTATGTTCCTTCAGTATTTTTCCACATGTGGACTACTTTTCCTCAAGAAGTATTCATTTTGCAGAATTGCGTTACGGAGCTAGATATTCTGATGGGACGACTCTCCAAGTGGGGGTTAAGTGCCTATGCAAGTTGCAATCTGATCAGGCGGTAGCATATCACTGCCATATCCAAGAGATGCGCCCCGAAGGTGGACCATGCTTGGTCTTCATTGAGGAGTTGGGCGAAAAGCGCGTGGTGAATTATGATCAATTAGAGCCGTTGCCCATTGACGAGATAAGGCCATGGGCACCACCCTACAGATACTCTAGAGCGAATTCCCAACTGCTAAACCTTAGCCAAATGTTGCAGCAACTAGGTGTGGTATAGCTCGGTCTAGTGCACGAGTTAGGTGCATATCTAGGGTCTAGATTTGTTTGACTAGATATTCTTACGGTTCCTTTTTACTCTAGTTTTGTTTTGTATTTACGCCTGCCCTTTTTAATGCTTCTAGCTCATGCACATGATACTTTTATCTTTTGTCAACGACTCAATAGTGACTCACTCACTCACTCACTCAGTCACTCTGATGCATACTTTTTTCGATTCTACCACTCCTTATTCCAATATTTAAAAAAAAATCTGATATAGTATTTTTTCTCTCTTTACCGTATTACCCTTTTTTGCCAAATTCTATTGAATATATGAATAATATGTCATGCATTTTATACATCCATTCCCGGTTTAGGCAACATCACTAGGAAGCAAGGGTTAACCAAGTCTCGCAGTAAGTCCAAGGTGGAGGACCCAAAGAGTCCAGAAAAGGCCAAGGAACCGGTCACAATGGACTGGGCTGAAGAAGCTCTGGACATGCCACCATGCAACTATACCTATCCCCTCTACCAACACGTGGACTATGTCAATTTCGAACCAATACCAGTTAGTTTAAGCAATTTTAGTAGATTTTCTATCAGGACGCCCCAAAGCATGTCACTTGATCACACATTACCATATTTATTTTTTGACTTTTTTGTCATGTTACTAAAAATATTGTTGATCGTTTTTTTTGTTTATGTCTATCAACATAACATAATTTGCGCGTTAAAATTCAAAGTTATGACATAAACATTGTTTGATTTGCAAAATTCGCTATTCGCTATTAATCTTCGCGCATCCATCGCCCCTGCCCTTCGTACCCGAAACCTTGACCGTCCCTACATATCAGAACCAAATGGGGTCCATATGAGACGTCAATCTGAAGGGTGGCTAACAAATACCTGCGAGGGTTTCGCCTGTACCGAAACAAAGTAATGAGAGCATTATGAAGTACCCTATTATTAAGCCCTTTGGCGATAGGGTCCGGCCCTTTGATGTTTGATAATTGTATTTCATCGATCGCTAATCCTGCATATGAAGCCTGCACTCACGGTTGTAATACTTAATTATTAAAAAAAAAATCGTAAACTTAATATTTTAAACATGTTGATCAAGTGAACTGCTTTCAAGTCGATTGAATCCATATCGTAGCTTCCACAATCATTAGTAAATCATATTTGTTTATGTTGTGTAGTTTGTTGTATTTTGTTTGTGGTGTCTTATCAAAGTAGTGTAGAGTAGATATGTTTTAATTGAAAAGGTATGGTAAATATGTTGTATGTTGTATTACGCGACGCTGACTTCCAATATGAAATAATTCTTGCGTTTTAGTGGATGCGTGTGACTTTTATGACCGTAGTCCGCAAGATTAACAATGCATCATTTACTGCTGATGGAACTTCTATTTTTTTATAACATGTGAGTAGCAAACGAGCATGCAGTCCATCTAATGGTAAGTAGCCACTGCCGCCCATGGATGTGCATAATCAACCCCAGATAAGAACAGAGTCTGAACACCAGGTTGGCCACAAATGCGTTGCCTACCCCTGAGGGCTAAGTTGGAGCGCCTCGGATAAGTGTCTCCCTTACCACACTCTTCAAGCCGAAACACAGTCGAGCTTAACACTGCCATTATAAGGTAGAAACAGGTGTGGCGGTGGTGCCGCCGAAGTTGAACCACATGGTTCTACTTGTAAGGTTTTTTTAAGTTTTTTTTAAAGAGTAAAGTGATTGCCGGGTTGGGGTGAAGGTCTCTCTGGTGCATGATGAAATTTTACGTCAAATTCTTACATTTTTACGTTTCTATGTTTCTTGTATTTAATTCTGATCAGCAATTATTTCATTAGTGGGTATTTTTTGAAGTAACATTATAATAAGACCGACCGAAATTGGATTTACTGAAACCGAACCGTCGGTTTCTGTAATAGTTAGCCAAAAACTTCGGTCGGTTACCATGTGTAAATAAAAAATTAAGTAGGTAATTGATCAAACGTATCTTAAAGGTAACATTTGTTTTTTTTTTTAAATTATATATTTATAATTATTATTCATTGAAGTAAAGTCTTTAGAAAGATTTTTATATTGTAATCTAGATATGACTTAGCCGATAAACCGTTATTAATTAG
>DWLZ01000337.1:0-10997 GCA_018251995.1 Urbanus velinus | reverse complement strand
AAGAAAAATAATTTATTTCGGCACACGTCCGACATAACTATTATAAATTAATCTAATCTTAAAAAAATCATACAAAAAAAAAAAAAAATAAAACCGACTAAAAACCGGAGGAAACTGTCATACTTACTAATGAATTTGACTTTTTTTGGCTGCTTGGTCCTGGGTTTGCCGACTGGTTTCTTGACTGGCGCCGATCGTCGATGTGCTAAAGGGAAGGTTTAGTTAGAAAAGTGCGTAATTGGCTTCGCCGCACGCTTATCCAGAAGACAGCTCAATGACTTGTACTTATCTTAAAATTGCCCATTATTCTGTAAAAGCGGGTAATTTCTCGGTATCAATTTGCTTAGTGTTTATAAATTGTAACCGCGACCACAAAATACGAACGCAATTTCAAGTGAAACTGCCTGCCTCTTCACAACGTAGTTTGTTACGAAGGGAAACTGAATGTTAATTAACTTTCGTTACGTTAATTAAATTCGTGGCATAAGACAATATTACTTTAAATTTGCACCTTGCGCGTTCCCGGTGTAATTTACAGGGCACTCTTCTAGCACCGCGCATTATTATTAGAATGTTTACAGAGTGTGAAATTGACATTCTATATTCAACAAACAGACTCAATTTTCGATTGGGACAACCCGAAACAGCGATTGCCGTTCCAATAACGACAGAGACCCAATAGGGTGTTAGTAGGGACGCAACCGACGTAATCAACATTACTTTTTCAGCAGACGGCGACAATGGAAAAGCTATTACGGTCGATTCGGCCAAGCTAATGTTTATTCGAAGACCATTCGGACGCATTAATGAAAGAGTGGCGATCGAAGTTCGCGTGACTGATGCTATCGATCGGGTGATGTGGTATTAAAACTGGTCACCAAATACCACACATTCCACGATAAGACTAATTACAATCGTCATGAAGCTAGGTTATCCTCATTTTTATAACAGTAGGTAATATTCTAATGATTCTCTCGGCCAATGTGCTGTTGTATACCAGACTCGCACAGCTTAAAAATGGAACTAATTGTAAATTAGTGTAATAAAGTAACACCTGGAATATAACTTCTCTCAAACCACGACTCTTTACCAACTACTTGATTAAAACGCGAAAGAAATAAGGTCGCGAGAAGTAAATAAATCGTAATTTCGTAGATGGCTTAGGTATATATCAAGTAGGCCGTGCGAGGCAATAGTTGTGAGGTAATAAGGAGACGGCACGACAGCCCGAGATGAGAGGCCTGTACGTGAGGGGAATCGGCGAGCAGTGAAATTTCCCCGCAAATAGAGATTATCCCTCCGACGACACTAAGTCCCGGTTTACACGGCAGACTATCCAGAGACGGACATCGGGAGGGCGAATACGAGCTAACTTGACGAGTTTATAATTTGTTCAACGTCCACTCCGTGCCATGCATGTGTAATCGGTGCGAGTTGATAGGATTATCCGATAATGAAGATCTCGTAGCCTGGGGACGAATTTGCGTTCACTTTTATGGATGGGACATAAAAAGCATTAACGACGCGTGGTTCTGATTGAAGAGCATGCTCCGAATAGAACTTCGATAATAAATTGAAAACGAACTAAAACTATTGAATAGAACATAAATTGGAAAACGAAAACCAACATCTAAAAATAATTAATGCGTCTGACATAAATCAAAAACCCTTTATTTATTCAGGCCGACCTTCGGTACTTCTTGCCCAGCTGTCTAATCTGACCGCCACAAGTTTACAAGCCGAGTAAAACAATGCAGTAGAGCCAACTTACGTCACTGACCCAAAGGCGTCACTCCCCACTAATGCGGCCTGATACTAACACTGCGGCTTAGGCCAAGGACCCGCTAATCCTAGTTTACAGTGTTTCCAAGTCGACTCTACTCGGTATTTGAATCCGCTAACCGCATATTACTTACGCTGTATTTAGTTTCAAGTCACTTTAAGGTCTTTAAGTAACATTTATCTTTAAATACAGCTTACGTTAGGTATTACTTTTACTAGAATTGTAAGAAGATTTTTTATAGAAGACGAAAGAAATGTAAAACTTTTGAACTTCAAATATTACTTTAAAAGAGAAGACAAATGAAAAAAGTTTTTAATGCCCAACATCAAAACAAAAGGACGAGATGACAGGCGAGAATAATAAATGAATCTTGCTCGAACCCCATTGTAATTTCATTGAAAACTTTGTTCAAATATTGATAGAAGATTAGGCCGACCAATAAAAGGACATTAACATAAACAAGGCATCGTGAAACAACGGTAAAGAACGAAAAAATCCACAGCAAAATAAAAATGTTTAATGCAGTAGTTACTACTGAAGGGCGGCCGCCAGCCCCGGCGGCGCCTCACGACACGACATGAAAACTGATAATATATTTAAACCGAGCTTTAAAACTCGCAAGGGGAGCAAGCAATACGCAAATTTACAGCCTTTGGGAATACTAACTTTGTATTCGACGATGAGTGTATTCTAATTTAAAGCTAACGTTGTGTTTAATGTACCACTGCGCCTTCGAACTTTTTAGACATCAATATTTCCATAACAGCATTGCAAAAGACCTCATTAAAATTTAAATCTTTAAAAAAAAGTTGTATATTAATGAGCATCAGTAATGTCAATTTAATTAATATTAAATGATTATCAAAAACAATCAAGCATTCCATCATTCAGCTTGATTTGAAGAGTCAACTAGGATCTGAATAGGATATCCTTGTTTTATTACTGGCGCTAGAATACTCTCGGTGGAAATATAAGTTTGGGCCGTAAAGAGTTCGTAAGTACCTCGTGAAGGTTCGTGAGGCACGCGAGGTGCGGACCCGCAATGCATCACTGTGACATCGTCGTAGCGCTCCGATCTTGAGCTGAATCAACCCCAATGAACCCTAATAGTTCTTTACCTTCATTACCATTTCTCGTGAATATATTAGACCAATCTAATCTAAAATTTATCATATATTAGAGTTCTATATTGAAACATACAACAGTCACCTGCTATAAGAAATATCACAGCAGTTTTACAACGCTCAATAAACCCAGTTACGTTAATAATGAAAACAAGATGTCATCCCTTGAAAAGGTAATAAACAAATCATGGGGCATGAGACGTTAATGACAATAATGAACCGAATACTCGTGTCACAGCCGGTGAGATCAAAAGGGGTGTTAAACTTGTTGAGCCCATTAAATTCATTGTTATACCCGCACCCTCGCCAATTATGTCATCACCAACCCCTAACATCTCTTCACAATGGGATGTTAACAGTTAATACGCAAATAGCGCAATCAATGCAAATGGTCATCAATTCACCGTCATATTAATAGATTAAAAGAACTCAGTTAATATAACGCGAATAAAAAGCCCCACGAAACCCTCGTTATAATGAAATACTGAAGGAGAACATAAAGCGTGATGATTATGTGACGTTTGCGTGCGTAGAATTAATAAGACCCATAATATGTGACGACGACATCGTTTTCATAAAATCACCCACGTAAGGAGAAATCTAATGCAAATAAATTAACGTACATTCATAGTCAACGAAGTTGCAGTTAATGCTGATGGAATTAGAGTAAGAAAACCATATATTGAAAATGAATAAAACTGATAATACAGATTCAAAATCTTTAAAAATTACAAAATTTCGGAAATTGCCTAAAACTTGATACATCCAGCAAACATACAAGAATACTCAAAATGGTGGACACGTGTGGTTTCAGCGTTCAGTACAAAATGGTTGACATTATGCAGTAATGTTTAATCAATATGTCTGGCGTCTGTGGAATCGTTCCTGCTCGTGTCTAGATTTTCCTTTTTGAATATCTGTATCAAAGAAAGAAACCGAGTCTCTAACTAACCCTTCGTAACGCTGACAATTCTCTTAAAACTGAGAAGAAATCTTTAAAGAAATCCGTTATAATTTAAAATATTTAATACTACTCTTAGATAACTTCGACGAATACTTGGACTTGGAAAGAAAGTTGTAATCAGAGGTATTTAAGGTTTTAGAAAACGTTTTGTCACGCGTAAAAGCTCTTATTTGTATTAAATTTAATCGCCACTCTATTGGTTACTTGAAAAATACGTCGGAGTTACATCACATGTCACATAAATGATTCACATTCCGATACCGGCTTTTCGTTCGACGCCGGCCGGCTACGCCTCGACGCGACGACATAGCGTTAAGCCGCTTTTCGCTTTGACATGGATTATCGCATCAGGTAGCTGAAAGGGGTGTCTAAGCTCCTGTAATGAATACTCAATTTTTCTTTGACTTTCTTTCATCAACTGTTACGGTGACATGAACACATGGTCGCAGTTTTTCGACCAGCGGAAATCTTGCCTAATATTTTAAATTTTACCTTGAAATTACCCGGTCCAAAAAAACGTTCACCCAAACACCAGATATCTGAAACAAAATCTACGTTACAAATACTCGGAACCAAGTCATTGAGCGATTTTCTCCTTAACAAGCGTTTCGACGAAGCCGGCATATTCCAACGAATTTGACAGGAACTTCAGCAAAGTAGTCGATCCAACCTGCAGGCAAAACGGGTGCACGGCATGAGTGGCAGAAGCACTGCATCACCGAGTCCCGAACAAGTCCTATCAGCATGGTGAAGGTTTCAAATTTACTATCTAACGTAAGACGGAGTCGCGTCGCGGCGCGGGCGTTCTGCGCGACTCTCGCCCGGAAACTGAGCCACGCCGGGGGGAGGAGGGCTGTCGGTCGATAGTCGCACCCCGCGCCCCGTCATCCCCGCCCTGCGGACCCACCCCACAACCACCCCTTCGGCGCTACCGTCCCTAACTTGATAGCCCGCACAAGAAAATAAGCCTGCCAGATGGAAAAATAATGTCATCCACGAAGTCTGTTTCTCGTCGCTTCCCTACCACGCCGGTCTAATCATATAGAACGATCGTCTATTCGGGGAGTCCTTCACTAGCATACAAACCTGAATCATTATGTAATTTAAATAAAACGCGCAACCAGTCGAGGCCGTTTTAAGTTTGCTAAATTTCAGGACGGGAAAAACTATCTCGTTCAAAGTTTAAATTGAAATATTTTGTATATCTGAAAGGTGAGCTTTATAGCACCTAGCAACTAAGGGGGCCTAGGGTCGGGGAAGACAAACTAATTTAAGAACCGCCCAGACTCGTGCGGGTCTCGGCGGGTTTCTCGCTCATAAAAACGCCGAGCTGTCGGAGGGAGAACGGGTGACCGCGTAGAACGGGAACGATGGGGGCGCCATGCGGCGGTTCCGCCGCCGTCTCGGCGCCGCCACCCGCAGCCAATTAACAGCCGGCAACGCCACGCTGAATTTGTTTCGCCACTCAAATTGCTTCCGATTGATTTCTCGTACTCAAGACAAGCTATTAACGAATCCGCTAACACCTCTTAAATACGCCAATCTCAAAAAATCTAGTAACAGCGATACTCACAAAAAATACTTAAAAGGCGAATGCCGACTAGTCAACTGATATTGACGTGGAGAATCCAAACGGACGCGTAAAGCGACCCAAATTTTGAGAAATTACAAACTTGTGAAAGCTCTGAACGGGAATCAGTTATAGCAGCGGAGACTCCATAGGTGACTGCAGCAGTGATAGTGTCGTAACCTCGTGCACCGGTAACACCGGTCGCCGTGATGCGGCGGATCGATTCCGGGCAACAACCTCGAGACCGCGTCCCCCTGCGGTAATAACTGGGAATTCCTGGAGTAAGCCCTGTTCGGCCGATGCAAACGCACTCACAGCACTTGTGGAAATACCGCTCACGGCGTCCGCCAGACGGGCGGAAGTACATAGGTATATGTACCGCGATAAGCATAAGTTAGAACTCCTTACAAATTTAAAATGTTGACATCTTTTACAATTACTACCTTAAGTTAAATGCTCTTAGGGCAAATTGATACTACAAAACAAACATAAAATAAACTTTAGTTTAACTAACTTGGGATACTTTGGATTGTAAACGAAGAAACGGATATACGCCAGAGTGTCTGCGCTACAGATCATATCATCAGAGATTAATTTCTCTGTCTAATAAAGTTCCACAAGATCATATTTCAATAGGATACTTCCGAGGAACTCCATAAAGGAATCTGATAACGAAGCTAACATTTAATGAGTATCTCTCAAAATCCGCATGGTACCAAAATCATATTTATATATAACATTTAACTCACAAATATGGTTATAATGGTTTTATAAAATCGAAAATTTAATTTTGAGGACAGGCTGGCGCCCAACGTGGGGCACAGAGATTAATAAGTTCTACTCAGCCGCTTATTACACTTGCCTCGTAACGGTAAGATTATACGCATAAGCGGGGCGATGCCGTAAGCAATGGATTGCTGTAAGTACTAAAAATAAATTTCTTTTTGATCTATATGAGAATTTAAAACAAAATAACCATTATTTATCGAATTTAAGTTTTCTCTTAGCAAGCTTTTACATGACAACATTATATTTAATTCTCGTGACTGAAAAAAGAGTAATGAAAGTATTTCGGAGAATAAATGGGAAAAATTGGTTATCTTCGCTACACCTCCAAGAGTGTCTCCATACCATTCTGTATAGCTTTGTCTCTTTCCCGAGCGGCAACAAGTTGAGTCACGTGCCGGTTGGATTTGGCAGAGAATATAAAGAGGCAGCGGCGCGCGTCCGCCTGCGACGGCGGCCGTATCGATTTTGCCTTGTTTCAGGCTTTGTTTAAACATCTAGTCCATATTTAGACACTTTCAGTACAAACCGAGAATTGAAAGAAAAACTTACTTTTTCATGTTACCACATAATTCATAATATTTTACTAATTAATGTTTGGATGTACTTGGTATATCAATATGACAATACTTTCGAAATACATAATGTCTTTTTTAGAAAATCCCTCGGACTACCAATTTTTTAAAGAAGTTAAAAAAGGAAGCGTTATTGTTACCTAAATAATGTCGCCAATTTTTCTTAAGACGGTATTCATTAACCGTTATTGAAATAATATAACTACAGAAATTATTCCCGAAGGGTTCATTTCCAACCCAAGTGCCTGAATAATACAGTGACTAGAAAATTACATCACATTGTGTCGACGCCGACGCTGATGTCAATTGCAAAATAGGGTTCGCTCCCCAGTCCAAGTCAAGTGTTTGTATAGATAGAACAAGCACTTCTGTTGGTTTGTCGGTGCTTGGTGGTGCTATAGGTCAAGTTGGCCCTCCGAGCCAGATCCTCGAGCGATTGTTATGCAGCAATATTTTTTTCCAATATAATTGCTACAAGACAAAAAAGGCTTTAAAAAGCATCATTGTTTTAGGTCTTATTCAAGTGGAATAACGTATCACCACCGAGTTTATGGTTCAGCTCAAGAAATACACAAAAGAAAAAGAAAAGAAAGTTCATAAAATAATTTCATTTTGTACATTTTAACGTTGTAATTTGTTCAGACCACGACCAAAGGCTTTCTTATATGGTTGCACAACTATTTATAATTATGAAATCGATAGCCAAGATTTAGCATAATTTTGTCACTAAATTATAATATTAAGAAAAGTTTGTAATTATAGAAACATATCGTGGACACAAAATGTTATTATCTGAACTGAATTATCTGAAGAAGTTAATAATTGTTTGTTTTATTTATTTTTAATCATTGTGTAAATAACAACAATTATTCATACGCTTCGCATTAAAATCTGTTCCCCTATATGCTGCAAAGTGCAAATGAAAATCGTTTACCAATAACTTACAGTTCGTTCTGTGTTGTCACAGCTACCTAACAGCCAAAGTTAGCAAACCAACATAGTCATTCCTGCGATCGGACTATGGTCTAGATTAGTGTGGCGTGTTTTTTACCGAAAGCCTAACATTTTGTCGCACTGTGCTCTGGAGCTGCCAAGTTTTGGATGCTGTTAATTTATGGCATGATTCACGATGTACCAGCAATTTGTTCGTCGTGCACTAGTTTGTTTCCCGAGTGCAAAAGTTTCGCTTAAAACGAACTGGTAATTTACTGTCTAGACTTTTTAGGACTGAAATTATTTCTACGTACTGCATCGCCAGTTTCGATCGATATTCATATGGAAAACAAATAGCACGAAATGAAGATAGGGGTTGTGGTATACATATTTCCATTTCCAGCAAAACAATGTGAATACCATACATTGTAGGATCTAAAAATAAATTCATTATTCTCATTTTTAAAATCAGCTCAATGACAAAACATGAAAACGAACTTATTTTCCCTCCTACACCTTAATAACGTTAGCATTGAAATACGATTCCCTCTTTTTCCCCTCTTATGTATGTAAAGGGTAAAATTCTATGTCACATTTTTAAGTCACCCTAATCGTAAGGTTGCTAAAATTTCTTTATTTCTTCATCAGAGGGTTTACACGTCGATTATTTCAGAAGCGATTTTATCTTTATGGGTCGGTTAACTTTAATTTAGATGAGGAATGAAATATCCAGAAATAAAATGTTGTTACCTATAAATGTTATTTCATAATTGAGGGCACAGTACAATTTTAAGTGGAACCTGTGACCTGCAAGCTCCTCGGGTAATTTAAATAGTTATGCTCAACCCGGCATAAGATTTTAATTGAGTCGCTTTGCATTACCCTAAAGCTTGGTAAAAATAAATATTAAGTTTGAATGTCGTGTTGTAAATAAAGAAGTTTCAATATCACGAAGAAAAATTTCGTGTCTTATATGTCTTATAGTTAGTTGCCAGACATTCTGGGTCGGATTCCGACCCATCTGCTTCGGACAAAGTTTTGCGACGGCCGAAAGAAAATTTCTCTATCGAATTACATTGGGACGGCCACGGCGATTGTTCCTCGTCTATTACGAAATTTACGAATAGTTTTCCGATGCTATTTGTCCTATTAGGAACAAAAGGAACCATATTCTACGAGTCATAAATATACATCTTTCAGCTTTCCATTCAAACTTAATAACATTTCTACTACTTCAGCAAATAAAACGAATAACAAAAAACACTCGTTTCAGGTTTTTGATATTCAAAACCACGACAGCGTTTCAATACTTACTACATAAAACTTTTTCAAGTACTATAGAACCGCAAGCATAGGATAGAATAGGAACAAAAGACCTCCATCAGCAAAAAAATAATATTTTCCGTTATGCATCACAAAGATAAAACAGTTGGTGAACAATAGCGGCGCGGCCGTGGCTCGCAACATTTCATCCGTCGCTCCACACATCCCGGGTCTGTCGACAGCCTCATCGTGCACGTCTCACGCAGCCCCCTTCTAATTTAGGTGGCGGTCCTATATCAAAGCCGGGTCTCATGAAGACGAATCTCAGATTCGTCGCGTTGAAGGACTGTGAGGAGATGCATCACATCCGACTGACGCCTGACATGTTCTGTCTGTACGGGGAAGGGGCACGAGACACGTGTAAGGGAGACTCGGGTGGCGGAGTGCTGTGGAACGAGTAAGAATATCTGGAACATTTTTCTATATAAGCTTGAAGTATCTAATGAGTTCCAATGTCCACCTGATGGTAAGTGGCAAATGCTGCTTTTGGACATTTGTAACCAAGCCCCAGATAAGGCTAGAATTCTGCTTGAGTACGGCCTCAAGTGTGTTGCTACCGTGCAGGACTAAGTTTAAACGCATTAGATAATGTTGATTGAAGAGTGGCGCCTACGGTATTTTATGATTCGAAAGGTGTTATATCTAAGTTTAATTTAGTCCGTTAATATTAATACATGTGGCTGTTATCTATCGTCAACTATCTTGACACCATGCAGTAACTGAGGCTACTGAATTTAATGAGATAGGGCGATCATGGCAATCATGCCACCGAATTCCAACCACGATGAGGTCCGTTTCTTTTATCTTACATTTTACATTTTCAAATCTTAAGTGTAGGTACATAGATACATTGGTATTGACATATTAGTATGGTTTTACACTATTATATATGTATCATTTCAGTAGTTTGATTGTAAAACTAATGAATTATTTCATGAATTTCTCCGTAGTTTTGTCATCGGCATCGTATCTCATGGTGACGGCTGCGCTAAAAAGAATAAACCGAGCGTCTACGCAAACGTCTGGTACTTTCGAAGTTGGATACAGACACAAGTGGAACACTTTTTCGAAAATGTTTGTAATATGTTTCCCCTCGATTAACATAGAACTATTTACATAGTTCTATGTTTAATGTTCTATGTTTCTATGTTTGAGTAAGTACTACATTCACCGTTACCGGTGAATGTAGTAGGTACTTACTCTCTTTTTAAAATAGTAAGCGTTAGTGTATGTGTGTGTATTAAATATTTTGTTTTTTAACGTAATAATAATTTTGTGTCTATTAAGTAACATTGTTTATTAAGCATTTATGTTACGAGTGTCGCGACCTACGCAAAACCTATAAAAATGATGTTAAAAAAATGTAAAAATATGAAATCCTTTAAAAACGACCAACCGATCTATGGATTGCAACCTTCAGGTTGAGAAACACTGTTTATAGGAATTAATGTGATAAGATCTAAGACCAACATAACAATAAAATAATAAGCGCTATATTTTATCATTAATTTTTATTACAAATATATATCTTTTAATAATCGTATGCATTGATTTTCTTTGCGTTGCATCGTCAAGTATATTCATTTGTTTCTAGTGAACTGGCTGAATTCTTGATATTAGTGCAATACTGGTTAATAATTTTTATCGTGTTTGTTTTTAGCCATCTGCAAATAATTAAACATTTTTAATTTCAATCGTATAGTTTATAAACAGCTACGATTATAAAATTCGCTTTAAATCGCAAATCAATCGTACAATTCCTTAAAAGAAGGTACATTTTTTCTTTTTATTCAGGAAATGCACCTATTAGGTATTGATGACAAATTCATTTGAAAATATCATCTTCACATTTAATGAATAATCCTAATCAGTAATAATAATCAGGTCCTTAGTGTGATAACACGAGTAGCAAAATATCATTATCTTTATTTACAGTAGA
>DWLZ01000336.1:0-11000 GCA_018251995.1 Urbanus velinus | reverse complement strand
GTTTATGTATTCCTTTTTACTTTTTAAACGTAGGTGAAACCTGCTTGCCAATGCCTACTCTTTTTTTTGAAATAATATAGAAAGTTATTATGAAGCAATTTGTGTAATAAGACTACGTTATTACTATGTTAATGAGTAAATTACACGCATGTTGTTAATCATAATAAATATCCCCTAAACATCTTTTGATTAAATTGTAATCAAAAGAGTAGTGCGTGTCGCCACAATATTAATAAGTTTCACTTTCCATGTATGTCTATGAAATTTCATTAATATTTAAATGTAAGCATAATTTGAAATTTTATCAACGGCTTCCATTACATAATGTGGTATCGTTTTATTTTGATTAACATGTTAATTTGAGAATAACTAGTGTAGGTGTTTTGATGTCGGCACTGTTACTGCTGGGTTCTAGATTCGATTCTTGGTGAGAGTAAAAACACTCACCTGAATAGTTTGTTTTGTTTTTATTTGTTTATTCGTGGGAATTCTCTGAAATCGTTTGATAGCCTATCAGTCTTACAATTCCGTGAATAGTTTGTACACGACTTGACATCAAGAAGTTGCATAAGTACGTATAAAAGTGAAAGAAACAACGTGTATGTAAAAATACGCTTGATAAGGTAATTAGGTGTAAATTGTGACGAAATTTTTCATATTTACTTCAACACACCGGTATAACTTGCGATAATCGTGTCCCAACGTCTTAATTCAGTTGATTTTAATTGCTCGTTGCTTAAATTGTTGTAAGACTATCAAATTTAAATGAGTTGATTGTTATTTGTCATATATTGAGAAGGTTTATTATTACACTTTGACTGGTCGTTAGGCCATACTTGACTACGCTGGATATGCGCGAATTGGCGAACTTAACATTAATGTGTGAACATCATGATGTACCTGCTCTTAAACGTGTAGGTTTCGTCATGTTTCCTTTCATCGTTTAAGCAAAACATGCTCGTACGTATGTCTTTGTTAAAAATTAATTACCACTAGTTAATGACCACTTGTCTTATTGGTGGCGAACATCTGTGTTTGAAGCTTTTCGGGTTAGACACATCCAACACGGGTTGGCCACTAACCCATATCTCAATGGATTATATGGAGTTTCTTGCGCCACTTCTTCTCCATAAGTAAACACCTTCCGAAGAGGTGGTGGAAGAAAAAATTTTATTGACGTTCAAAAAGAATTCTGTAAAGAATCTACTTTGAATAAAATATTTTTGATTTTGATTTTGAAATCCGTCAACCCTATTAAAGTTGCGCGAAAATGTGCGCTTTAGATATCACATATCTGTAAGGTTTTGAAAAGTGGCAGAATCAAATATATTTAGTAAGATCACGGTCATCTTCTTTCGACCATTTTAATCTTCAAGTTGTTACGCCTTTGTGATTCGCTTCAGGAGAACAATCTGGTTCAGTCCATGGACTCCTGTAACCAAATTGTTCTTCTTAAAGCGCCATGTCACTGATGAGTGGCAGTGACCACTTACCACTAGGAGATGGACTGCATTCTCATTTGCTGCTTCAAAGTTAGGAAAATCAAGGGACCCCCGCGCTGTACTGCGACATGAAAAGCCTTGCACCTATAATATATTTGTATCATTTCCCAATAAGCCGTTAGTTTATCGGTAGTAAACGTCCCGATCACAGGTTATCATTGCAGTGATCGGTCGCGACGCATTGTATGCGGGAATGCGACGCGTGCCGCCCCGACGTGGGCGTCATTGTTTCCACACGAGGCTCTGTTGCCAATTGACAGATTTACTGCCGAATTCCACGCCGTGCGTTACAGGTTCCTTTGGAACTGGGTCACATCTAAATGCCTTTTATCTTTACGTAACTTCGATGATGTATGGAACCTGTAGCAAGAGGTGTCGTAATGGTTTCCAGAAGCTCGTCGGAAACGTCTTCCTGCGAAGTCTGTCTGTCGATCGCCAAAGAGCTAAGCGTGTTGATTACGGTAAAATGATGTTCTAGGAGTGAAGTATGGTATGGCATGGTTGTAGGTTTTCTTTCCATGTAAGAGAACTAATGTACAATGAACACTTTTTAGGGTAATTTGTTAGTACTTTGTAAATGACAGTAGAATGACCGTAGAATGCACTATCTACCTACATGAGATCCCATAACTCTTTAGGAACAAAATATCGTGAAATTTGTCTCAATTTAAGATATAGAGTTAAAATAGCTCAAGTCGCTTATCTATCATACATGTTCATAATTTATTCTATTCAAACAATATGTTATCGTGTTTCAAAGACATTGTTATCGGCGATCTCAAGATTTGTCTATCTCGGAACGATGTCCTATTGCGGCCTCGACCATATTAGTGGAGTTATCTCGATTGTTGCCCTGCCATCATTTTATTTGTAGAGACGCCACACATCTATACGAATAAATAAAATTGAAGTGTCTGTTTGTGATTTCAAAATGACAACCTCTTACTCAATGCATATAAAAGTATTCTCGTACACGATACCTATAAGAAAAGTGCAGGTAAAAAAAATATTTCTGTCTGTTTGGCTGAGTTAACGGGACTTTCACTGGATAGCTGAAGGTCTAAGGCGTAAAATAGGCTATTTTAATTTCGAAAAATCCAACAGCGCGCTCTCAGTACACGCACGCGCGCGCTGTCGCGGGAGCGCTGGATGTCACATATTTACGAATACTCGTATTTATGCCTTTTTACTTCTTTAACGCGGGTGAAACCGCGGGTATCAGTTAGTGTTTGAATATAAAACTAGGGCTTTTATACATAGAAAGTTATCCTGTGTGGCACACATGAAATACTCGTATTTGAGTACGAATTCATTGTTGCTTACAAGTGAGTTTAAACTCCTCTCGTTGGAATGAAACAATTTTTAGCTTTTCACTTTATTTAACACTCGTAAAACTGCGTCAGTAAGTACAGTTGTAACCCAATCTATCTCTCAGACTCTCATTTCACAACACAATCTTTAGAAAATTGGATGTGAATACATATCTATCGATTAATTCACGTTTGGATTCTAAATTACATTTGTATTCGGAATTCAAATAATAATACATGGCAGTGACCACATACATAGTTGGACACTTACAGCGCTGTAAAAGTAAAATTAAATTAGGAAACTGTAATGTGGACTACATTACAGTTTCCTAATTTAATTTTACTTTAAAAAAGTATAATACATCTAGAAAGTTTTCACTAAAGTGACAACGAAAGTAATTTCTCTCCCTAAAAGAATACCGGGGCTATAAAATTATACGTATAAGTATTTGCAATTAAAACATCATAATTCTTTGCGGTGTTTCGGCTCACTTGTCCGAATATAAATTTGCACGAAACCAGTTTTATCTGCAGTTTAAAAACTCATCCATTGCACTTGTGTAAACTAGCTTTAACCCGCTGGTCTTCCTGAATTGTGAAGATAAGTGAGTGTAATTTTTTAGATAAAGTTTAGCGACAAGTTTAGTAACAATAGCCTCTCTTTCTGGCCCAGGCTTTTATCTGGCACTGGGTTATGTGCAGCAGTTCTATTTATCTTAACGACCAATTGTTATAGTGCATGTTACATTTCTTTTTCATCCTAACATCTTAGTGATCTTCATTATCACTACATAGTATAAAACAAAGTCGCCGTCTCTGTCCCTATATCCCTATGTATGCTTAAATCTTTGAAACTGCGCAATGCATTTTGATGCGGTTTTTTTTAATAGATAGAGAGATAGAAAAGGAAGGTTTATATGTAATTCAACGCGGGCAAAAGCTAGTAGTAAATATAATCAAAATCCTTAAAAACGTTTGCCTGTTTTTTTAAAGTAGTTCAACATCATTCATCTTTTTATTGTAGGTAACTAAAACTTGCTGTAGCTATGTTTAAGTAATAATCAACTGGACAGACAGATCTTAAATGTTACACGTGTATAGTGAGAAGAGATGCCATTAATCATATCGAAGTGACCGTCGATATAAGGCAGCGTCGTGCATCGCTCGTATTTCGTCGTGAAAATATCGATAAATCCCGCATCTCGTGTTGACGTGCAATTATGGTGTTTATGTTGCACATAACCTACTTTAGGATATCTGCGGTGAATTGTTGTAACGTATACAGTGTACACCTTAGGCCAATGTTGGATGATAAGATAGTAATTATGTTGGAGATTTCTGTGGTACAGCTGACTGAAGATTCAATGAAAAATGTTGCGAGTTGTGAAACCTTTTACAATTTTGAGGACATATTATTTAGATTTTTTAACAATCAACAAAGTATCGAGAAGCTAGCGGCCACGGTGCTTTTGATACTTAATTACCAATTTAATGTATGCAAATCGAAGTTGGGTTACCTAAAAATTGTCTTCCATATGCTAATATATGCTAAGGCGTAAAACGATGGCGGTCATCGGACTTCTCTATGGATCGTATTAAATCGTGTTTGTCTGTCCAAAAACTTTCAACATACATATATGGTTCTACAATAGCACTATTTATAAACGAAGAGTTCTCTATCTGGTGCTATGTTGTCTGCTGTTACATTAAATTTAAATTCTTACGCATCGAAGGTTCTCATTTGTCTTTACTACGTCTATTACATAAACGAAAAGCCATTTTTATGAAAAATAGTACCCATGGGTCCGTTCGGCCCATGGTATACAATCAGGGCCAGTGAAAGTGGCCGGCGCCAGGCCAAACGAGCCATGTTATGCACAGCGGACAATGTTTCAAATTGTTATTAATAGTTTCGTCCGTGTTATGGGCGTGGCCTATTAGTACCCCTTTGTTTGGTCACAGTATGATCGATGATCAGGCTTTCAGCTCCGTGAAGATAGTTTCCTGGTGGGTTCGTGTATCACTCGGTTGAATTGTCTTCTTTTGTCTGTAATGTTGTTTTGTTGTCGTATTGTGTATTGTTTAATAAGTGTTTGCATATTTTTTTAACAATGACTTATATTTATAATGCTAAACAAAGGCGTAGGTACGCGCTTTTCTCTTACGAGTGGGTATGTTACTTCGACCAACAGTTGGTATTGTTGATCGAAGGTCTAAAATAGAGATAATTTGCATAGAAACGCTAAAGAGTTAAAAAAGACTTTGATGTTTCATATTTATAATTCATTAATTTTACAGTTGTCATCCTTAACATTTGTATCTTTTAAGGAATACGCTTCAATTTCTCAATTTTTAATTATCTTTGTAAATGTTGAAGAAAATTCACTTTCCATTTCCGGTCTTCCAATGCATCGGGAAAATTAGAAATTAATACACGGGGAATAAAACTAGGGAATTAGTTTTCATACTTCACGATTTTTCCGTTTTTGTAGTTTTTTGTCTAGTGAAAACATGCGTAACATATTTCCACCGTACGCGCGTCCCGTTACGAACTTACGACCCGCCCGGGCCTGTGGGAATCCCGGCGTTGCTAACAACTTGACAGTTACCTCTTCCCACGTGTAGCGGCCACAACTGAAGAATAGCTTCTATTGTAATTGCCGATAGCAATGTAATCTGCTCTTGTTAATTATGCGTATAACATGAACTAGGTATGATTTATGGTTCATTATTCTTGAGAGCTGGTTTACGACTTTTCTGTTTTTATTGACGGTTAAGTGGGCTAAATAATAAAAATACCACAGCAATAATTATGAAAACAATTATTAAATAGAACCCAATTGCAAGCTTGCATGTCTCGTTTCCTTCGTCGTATTTATGTGTTTGTGTACCTATACCTTTGTATCGTTTTGAATTTATAGCTTTAGCAGACACTTATCAAGCTGAAAGTGAAATTAGTAGCGATTGCTCAAACAAACAATGGATCGTAGTGCACAGCACAAAGGTCCGAGTGAGTCAGAATGCGATAAAACAGACTTACTGTGTATCGCCTGGCGCCAGGGAAATGACGCCGTCTAGAATCGTGGTACAATATTTCATGAAATTCGTGGAGAAATTTCCGATTAATTGCAATCTCGAGGAGTTTCCTAAAATTCATGGTGAAATTTTTGTTTCATTTACAAATGGTAGCATTTTACCTTATTATTTTGGGTATTATTATTCGATTTCTTCCTATCCTTGACAAGTTAATGGATTGAATTCGATATGTGCAGTATTCCTCATAAGGCGTCAGTAAATAAAATACTATTTATTTTTGTTTAATCGTGTCATCTTCTTTTTCCTATCCTTGAGTTAGTTAATGTTAGTTCTTGAATTCGATACGTACAGTTTTCGTCATAAGGCGAGGGTCATGATAATAAAATACTATTAACCTATTTATATTTCTTTAATCGTGTCATAGTGCAGAGTTCTACATTACTCTGACTCACTAGAGTGCGATAGTAACAAATATACGTAAAACGCAAATCTGTTACGAAAGCATTCGTGACCATACGATATCACTACGTCACAAACTTACGATACGTCGCTCGCTTGGCGCCAGGGTAATGATGTTTTCTCTATACGAGTATTTACAATGTTTCTTGAGGTTTGGGTGTTTGATTTAACTGATACATTTTATATACAACTAGCTTATCCCCGCGGTTTCACGGGTTAATAGGAATACATTTCTAAACATAGGTCACCCTGCTCTCCCGCGAGAGGGCCCGCAAGCGCGTGGCGCGCACGGTATTTATTTATTTATTTATAAGTTCTTGTACACAAAACATTGAAAGAAAACAAACATTATAAAAATACAGTAACTACAAAGGACTGCTTATTTCAATAATGGGTAATGCTTTTTTCCAAAATTAAAGTGTGTAAATTAAATCGTGTATACTTTCATATGCATTAAGTAAAAAAATGTTATTTTGAAATCACAAACAGACACTTCAAATTTATTGTATAGATGATTGCATATGAATAAACGGTTTTTCCCGTATGAATATGCGACTCTTAGGTATTTTGCATAAAATAAAGCGTCATGCTATTTATCAATCATTGGGAATAACATTTTAGGTTCATTATAAAACACGATAGCGTGGGCAGACAGGGAAATGATAAGAGCATAATTATATTTTTAATCGTCGCTACTAATATTACCTACTTAAAAATAATATTTTGCCACATGTATATATTTTCAGTAGTTACTTCTACGAGGCGATCCAACTTAAGCCCCATGTGTATACAATATAAAAGCTCGATCTCAGCTAGAACTTATCCTATTTAAGGTGGAATACAGATGTATGCGATTAAAGCGCACATAGCTCTGCGGATTGCGTAGATGTTAACCGATCTATAAAGTTAAGCAACGTCGGGCGCGGTCGGTAGATGGATGGGTTACCGTTAGTGGCAAAAATTTCATGCGCGTTTCCATGCTTTGGAGGGCACGTTAAGCTGTCGGTGCCGGTTGTTATCATTGGATAGTAGTCGTTAAACCTCGTCGGAAGCCTTATGGGCCGTTTGAAAACATTCGACACGGGCTGGCCACTTACCCGTATCCCCTCCAACAACACGCAATGGAGCAGCGTGGTGGACTACGCTCCAAGCCTCTCTCAGTTCCGGCAAAAAACAGATGTTTAAGGGTGATATTGACCAGTTATTTTCAGATGGAGTGTTTGTTGGTTTGCTACGTCAATTAAATGAAAAACAAACGGCGTTCAGCCATTCTTCATTCGAGTTTGTTTCTACTGATACTACAAACCATTTCACAGTTGATTCTACAGATACTGCATGCAAGCAGTTGCACAAAATCATTGAGTCAGAAGCGAGACCTTTGACCGAGGGTGGCCCACACTTAATTTTATAATAACAATAAATATATGTTTATAACTGTTTATGATATTACCTATACAATTACGAAGTCACATATCACGGGTTCAAATCTTTGTATAAGAATCGATTTCCCAATATACGTCGATACTTAGACATTCTTAGATAACAAATCGTATATTTCCAGTTTGTATAATATTGATCTAGGAGCTAGGCACACGATCAAAGTGGCACTACGGCTTCTCAGTGGCTTGTCATATGCCACCGTCCCAGTGGCACACGTGGTCTCTTTACAAAATTGTCTTTAGTTCTTTATTCCACCGCGCTTTCCAAGTGCTAGTTAGTAGACTTCAGTACGTTTATATAGAAACAGTAAAAACAGAAAACATTGTTTTTCTTTAAAAGCTTCAAACGGACAGACGGCTTTAAAACCTAGATATAAAGTTAGTCTTATTTGTGGTCACTTAACGACAACTCATTGCCCAGATGTACCACGATAAACATCTATAGGTAGATACATATAATTGTAGTTAGCAAAACGTAATCTCGCCCGCGCTTAAAATAATTTCGGGCTTACTAAACATTGCCAAATGGAAGGACAAACTGCCAGACACATGACTCATTAGAAACCTAATGCCTGTCTTTAACCCACGTATTGTTCAAGCACTGCAAATTAGAGGCATGACACTTGTAATTATGATATGGTAATTATAATTATGATACTCTAGCGTTATTGGTCTAAACCAAGAATGCAGTCAAAGTGATTGATCGTTGCATAACAATGTTGATACCTTTCTATATCTACTAATAATAAATAAAATTGAAGTGTCTGTTTATGATTTCAAAATAACCACTTTTTACTCATTGCATATGAAAGTATACAAGATACTTATAAGAAAAATGCATTTTTTTTTATTTGTCTGTCTGTCTGTTTGGCTGAGGTAATCTTCTAAACGGTTAAACGTCAAAATGACGGGACCTCACTGGAAGATAGCTGATGGTCTAAGGCGTAATATAGGCTACTTTTATTTTTGAAAAAAAAAAGCGATAGCGCGCGCTGCATGCGCATACGACCACCATTGTGGGAGAGCGGGGTATCAGTTATATTTAAATATGTACCTATTCCTTTTTACTTCTTAAATGCGGGTGAAACCAGGGGGATTAGCTAGTTTAATAAAAAATGCAAGCACTAAAACGTTAAGCGAATCTATCTGACTTTATTACATTTAGCTGTAGCTTTTAGAAATTTCCAGTTGTTGATTCTAAAGAGGCACGCGGCCTTTGAAGAGCCTTGCGATGGGATTAGAAAACTGCTAGGAGAATATTTTGCTATTTATCTTTCATATATTCTAGGACGCTATATTGCCTTGAATTGTTATTATTAAAGTAACGTGACCGATTTGAAGATGATTCTGTTTTATAAAGAGTGATATAAAATATATAATAACTGGATTGACTAACTAATAACATAATTTATAATCCATATGGCAAGCGATCATCATACCGCAACCCTTTTTATGTCCCACTGCTGGGCACAGGTCTTCTCCCACAACTGAAGGTGGTAGAACTCTAAGTAGTTCGACTCCGGCGGCACCACCGCCACACCAATTTCTGCCTTATAACAGCAGTGTTAAGTGTTCTGGTCTGAAGGGTGTGATTAGGGAGATATACTTATCCGAGGCGTTCCAGCTCAGTCCATATGTCCATGTGAGTACAGATGTCCATGAGCGGCAGTTGCCACTTACCATCAGGTGGACTGCATGCTCGTTTGCTACATAGATCATATAAAAAAAATAAAAAAAGTAACCGAAAGAGGCTTGAAGCGTACTCCACCACGCTGCACCAATGCGTGTTGGTGGAGGCGATACGGGTAAGTGGCTAACCTGTGTCGAATGTTTTCAAACCATCCATAAGGCCTCCGACGAAGTTTAACGATTGCTATCCAATGATAATAACCGAGATCGACAGCTTAGCGTGCCCTCTGAAGAACGGAAACGCGCATGAAATTTTGCCACTAGCGGTCGATCGAGCGATCATAATACCGGTTTGATACTCAATGAGTTCCGCGTTCTAGCCCCGGTCTGGGTCTAAGTGTTTCTGTATTGGTGTGTATTCGTCTTTGTGTGTGCATGGTTCCCACGACACAGGAGAAAATCCTAGTGTGGATGCAGAAAATGTTATTATTTTTTATCTAACCTGATTTCTATACTACTGATCGTCGTAATCTACAAATTCTTATAGAAATAAAGATCTTCTATCACCTTAGTTTAGGAGTAACCCTATAGAGGTCTGGAAGAAAGACCTAGTTAATTAAACAATTCGTGTTCTTTGTGCGCGTCTGGGGATTATCTTGAGCTACGGATTCTTTGCTAACAGCTTTTTCTCCACTTCCGCCATTAGGAACGGAGCGGGAATCTTTTTACCGCCATTTGTAATCGTCTTAAGTGAGGCTTGATCAAACATTATACATTTAAAAATAACATTTACAAATTAAGGAATAATTAATATCGAGTGATAATGATTTGCAATTTTATTTAAACAACATTGGTTTTTTTTCACAAAGAATATTAGAGATGCTTGAAATCAAATAAAATAGTTCTCCCATACGATTGTGGCTTTAATCAAGTAGCATACAAGCATGCTGTCCACCGAATGGTAAGTCGTCACGACCTCCATGGATATCTGTAATCGATCCCAGATAACATTATATCTGAGGTTGGTCACAGATGCGTTACTGCTTTTAAGGACAAAGTTAAGATGCCTCAGCTTATCTGAGGCATTTTAACTTTGTACCTTTTTTATATGACCTTGTCCACCTGCTGGTAAGTGGCCACTGCCGCCCATGGTCATCTGTAATCAACCCCACATAAGATTAAGATCCTACCTGACGTTGAACACAGATGCGTTGCTACCGCTGAGGACTGAGCTAGAACGCCTCTAAGATAAGTATGTCTACCTTAAGATAAGTATGTCTACCTGTAGAAAAGTATGTCTACCTTACCACACCCGTCAGACCAGAATACAGCAGACTTTATAAGGCAGAAAAAGGTGTGTTGGTGGTGCCGCCGGAGTCGAACTACATAGAGTTCTACTACCTTTAAACTTTATATTTATTACCTACTAGCTGAACCCCGCGGTTTCACCCGCGTTTAAAAAGGAAAAAAGAATACATATTTGGACATAAATGTCATCCCGCACTCCCGCGACGGCGCGCGCATGCGCGTGGAGCGCGCCCTTATGATTTTTTCAAAAATTAAAGTAGCCTATGTTACGCCTTAGACCTTCAGCTATCCTCCAGTGAAAGTCCCGTCAAAATCCG
>DWLZ01000335.1:0-11007 GCA_018251995.1 Urbanus velinus | reverse complement strand
GCTTGGGATCTTAAATAATTTCAATAATTTGTTATTATAGTTTGTTGGTGGACTTTGAGTTATTCAGTGTTTATTGAGGCGATTGTCGTGTTAGTGTGTAAATATATATATTTTTACTAAGGCCTACATTAAAACTTATTCAGTTACGTACAGTTTACAGCTTTGAGAAGCTTAGTTTAAGAACAAATACTATAAAAATATTTTCAAATCAGGTTACATAATATTCCTTTATAAAATCTCCCTACAACATACAATGAACTGATACCTAATATCCAATTTAACACATTATTTCTGGTAACCACTTATGTTTAGACTATAACAAGGGATTTTCTTGAGATATGTGGCGGCATCTCGTACTATAATAGCAAATGGTCACGACACGAGTCCAAATCCCTTTTATGTTGGTGTCTACTGTTATGGTAATTTTATTGTAGATGAACCTACAATTTCAGTAAAGGCTTTATGAGAAGGTGTAGGTATACATATGATTTTAATATTATTATTTTATCACCACCGATATTAAAGTTTATTCTCGTACTTACCTACAGCTATCTCGTGTAAAATTAGTAGAATAATTTATAAATTTAAGTAGGGTTGTTTAAATTAAGATAAAAGTTAAAAAAAAAACAGAGATTCGGTATTATTAACCAAAAATTAAAATATTCCAAATATAATTTAAAACCTGCTTCAAGCATCACCTCATATGTAGGTATATGTATTTCCCAAGCTTCAGGGAACTCTCTCTGAACTTTGCGAAATTTGTGGATACTATAACAACTCGTTTATTTTTTTAAGTTTTGGACACCACGATTACGTGTAAACAGTGCGATTAGATAAATCCAACACGTACAACAAATTACATGTACACTAAATTACATGTACACTAAAACATACACGAGTAAGAGTGTGAAGAGGAACTCCACCACTGAAAGCTAATTAGGATAATGCGCCGCGCCGCGAGTTAGGTGCTTGTCCGTAGGGGCCAGAAATCACAATTTTGCGGAAAAACTATGCGTTATCGCTATCATTTTAATTATGATAATGTTTATAAAACACTATAACTATCGAGATAATTACAATATTGTTATAATACTATATAGTATATTTCTACGAAATCAGGTGTTTCGTGCCTATAAAGTAAAAATAAAGATTAATTTGTTAGGGACATTCGTAGCATTTCATGGATAGCATTATTACACAAAGATATAAATAAAATAACTGAATTAAACAATATACAACTCTATTGTTATGTCTATACTATTATTACGAACTTACTATTATGTAAAATATTTTTATTATAAAAAAGCCTAAGTGCAGTCTGGCTTAAAAGTGAAGTAATACCCTCATTAACGTTCGGTGACATAATTAGCACGAATCCGGAGGGTGCGGATAGCGTGATTGCGCCCCGCGCGCCGCTCCCAATTGTTCAACAAAATAAACTCAAAACAACCACTCAAATAACATAGAATAGGAGAATCACTGCAAAACATGCATTGTATTATTTGTCACTAAGTGCTTAACAAACTAGTTCATTAGTCCTTGAAATAACAAATATAGAGCCACTTCAGGTTCGCTTTGTTTGTTTTTGTTTAGGAAAAAGACTGTTTATCGTTAGAAACCCATAGAAATGCAAATCGATTGGATGTTTTATCAACACTTGAAGATTCTTATGTTGCAAGGTACGAGTGCATTCTTTGTTTATTTGTTTTACTCTCGAACCATCTAATAGATTTGTTATAACTTCAAATGTTATGCCAATAAGTAAATTTTAAATAATCGTAACATTATGTGTACCTACTTATATGAACATTTTAACGTATATAGGAACCTAACTTTAGGGTAAAACGTAGATTAAGTTCACGTGAATAAAAGTTAATTAGTCACTCTGATCAGTCTGAAAGCAATTCAAATAAAAATATTTCGTGTTGTAAAATAAAACGTATAGTGACAAAATCTGATGCATTTCAAATGTTTGACTGACGCCAGTAGCCTTACGTTCTATTGCAGTTCACTCGTAATAATTTGTGGACGACCTGGATGATTTACGAAACTAAAGAGCAAATAGATAAAGATACGGAGATAATACATGTGTGTTGTTTATTTTGTAATTAAGACTTTGCCTTTACGCTATCCTTAGATCTTCCTATATTTACCTTTTGCCGGAGACTTGTGTACAAGATAAGATTTATTAAGATTATAATCGGACATCATTGGCCACGCACAGCATTGCTTAGTAAAATACAATTTGGGACACGAAATTCGCTCAGTATTCGGTACCAAATGCGCTTAGCATTAGACTGAGTATGCGTGCAGTGGCTTATGTATAGGTACATAGACACACGAGCCTCAGAGCCATGTGCGCTTAGACTAAACTGTTCAGTAAAATGAGTATCAGGAAACTGTGCACTGAAACACACAAGAGCGATACGACGATGCCCATCATAACTCTCTGACAATGGGTCGCCCGGGAGGCATTCAGCACCAAAGCACCAACACTATAACATTGTTGCCAATTCAATTTTCTTGCTGACCATATTGGTATGTATTGCTTATTACGACACGCCAACAAAACTCCCAATAGTTACGTTTACTGTGCGGCTTTAGAACCAACTAAATGGCACCGCTGCGCTGTTTCAACTGCCAACGATAAATTGCTTTGTTCACAGTTATTTAATAATGATAGCGATACTTATTGCTATATTTTGCTCACGAAAATATTAATTTCAATCTACTCATTTTGAAATTATAAGTTTTTCAAAGTTTTTATTTTTAATTATTAAAGATGTATTTGTTGCAAAAAATTTCGTAGTTTTAAGGACAAAAGTACATAATGTTAATATCATTAAACATTGAACGAATCGTTTTTCATTTGCTTTTATTTTACTTTCTTTTAAATAACATATTGAAATTGTGCCAAGAAATCTTACATAATATTGTCTTACCAATGTTCTAGTTACGTCTACACGTCGTTACCACGTTAATAGGTTAGAAACGACCAATTCCTCTGGTAGCAGTTTAGATGTAGGTAATAACTATGATTAAAGAGCCGGCAAACAGGAGCACAAAGGAATAATATCACAACCCGCAACCGTCTAGGTCGTTGTAGTTTCGCTTAGTTGTATACCTTGGAAACTGTAATTTTAATGTATTCGGAGGCGTTAGTATGATGTCCTGTGGGAGCGGCGAAGTAGCGGCGGTCCCAGTTGTGGCCGGTGATCTGAGAAGGGAACGAAATGACGCTCTTGCTCTATATCAGGAGTGCCCTGAAATTGCTTTCGTTGGCATAATCTAATCCTGAAAGATTGACTACCTCTCTTATTTATTAAACTGTTTAGATTTTTCGCTTTGAACTTTCCGTAATCATTATTTTAATTATCGACTTTTTTAAATGCATTACACCCTCTTTCTTCAAAAAATGATACATTAATACGTTTTCTAAATCCTTATCTATATCTATCGCTTACCGTTAGCACATCATGTAGGTGCCAATCAAGTAGATTTTTCCTTTAGACCACATCAAACATATACACTGTCAATTAAGTCATTACCAAAACTGGGTGCTTATAACGGTCTAATATCAATTAAAAGTCGTACATCTCTGTTATTTTCCTGAGAGACAGCAGCGGGGGGTGCGGGCGGGTTGGCGGGAGAGGTTCCCCGGGGAGCAGGCGGCACGCGGCTGCTTGGGCCAGCTCCCGAGGGACGCGGCGTGGGCGGCGGGCGAGAACTTCGCTTCCACAGGGACCTCCCCCCTTACCCACCACCTGTTTCATACCAGCACCGGGGACGGGAGACCGGGATATTTTTAAACAATAACCTACGGATTTGACTATCAAAAGCTTACTTTAAAATCGTAAGCGATAAGCTGCCCTCGTGGTGAAAGAGATTAGGTACCTAAGCAGGTATGTTATTAAACACCCCAAGGAAAAAAATAAAATATAAGTATCTGTGTTGCTGACCATTTACAATAACCTATAATAACCTATGTTATTATAATTAGAATAAAAGTAACCAATACAGATTGACATAAAAACGATACTCTATTATGTTACCTCATTTACCTACCTGTACTGAAAACCATACCTATTGATTATCCTTTATTTTTCTCTGACTCTATAAACATATGATGGCTACAAATATGTAGGTACAGGTTGGTACGTATATACCTCTTATCAAAGCCGAAAACAAAACAGACAGATGTGTTACTTTGTATAGATTTTTTACGCGAAAACCCGTGAGTGATTTATGGTACTCAACAGGGAGCAGGAAGATACAATGCATCATTGTGTTAACAGATTATGCTAATATTTTCCCCGCATTTCTTGGTAAACATCTAGGTAATCTATTAAGGTAAAAATATAACTTTAATAGGTTATTAGGTAATCTTAAATTCTTCTTAAAAGAAATGCAAACCTTGGTGTATTTACATTACATATTACATACATGCAGGCTTTGGTATACTTACTATGAATTTTTCACTCTTGATGAGAAATTTATTTATTTTATTGCTAAAATAATCTATTCTCAAAATTTACATACATACATGCACACGTATTAATGAACTGTTTCCTTTAATTATACAGCAATTAAAATATTTTTGTTACATAGCAATAAAACAGTAGATAATCGGACGGGAGGCAATACCGATGTAAAACTGTTATGATATGGCCGCACCGTATTTCCCCGAGGCGCACAAGGCAGCGCGCCACCCGGGGGAAATTTCCCGCCATCTCCCACGGGTCTCTGCGAGTTTTATGGACGCGCAACCCCCCCTGCCCCGCACTCGCTTCACGTGTTCTGACTACATTTACTAAAACCTTAATTATTTTAATTGTGATTATGTTCATGGTGCTACATATTGCTGATGTCATTTATGCCTGTAACTTAAGTACTAAGCCGCAGTGCAGCTTGCGAATGATCTTCGTTTGAGGTACATTTTTATAGTTTCAAGGTCATACGAAATCCTAATAACAATTAAGTAAATTATTGAGCCCATATTTAAGTAACCATCGATGAAATCACAGTCACAAAATCTAGATAAATTTGTAATAAAACTTTTAACAACATTTAATCGTTAACGACTTTTTAATTTTTCATAGTATGGAAGGTCAACTTAAGCATAAAACTGTTATGATATGGCCGTGCCGTATTTCCCAACGACGCGCAGGGCGGCAGCCACCCAGGGGAAATTTCCCGGCGGTTCCCAACAGACCCCGAGTTTTATGGATGCTATACCTCCCGCAGTAGCGCAAGCCTCCACCACTTATCACTATACATCACAACAATCACGATTAAAATTAACGCCACTAATGATATAATGAAAACCAAAGGACAAGACTAACGATCGGAGTGCCTACATCAGCTAGAACCATGAAATTCGGAAAAGTTCATTATATGACGTAGACCCATTAAAACGATTTTCTTCATATTAAATCCTTAAGGGAGTGGAGTAAATGTTAAATATGATGGCAAGTATAAAGTTTAATTCTTTTGGGAAAAAAAAACTATATTGATACAGTTGTGCATAATTCAAAAACATTCACGTTCTGAAAGTTTTTGAAGACATAACCACTCGTAAGTGGCAACTTGATCTTTTTTAATCATTTCAATTTACATAGGTACCTACAGTGCGTTGAATGATTAAGCTATATTGTGACTAATTAATATGAGATGGACTTCATGTCCATAGACTACTTACCGAAATTTATGGATAAATCATTTAAGAATTTTAAGTGTATCACATAGGTACAATTGCAAAGAGGAACAATAATAAACGAGAAAACACTCCTATAAATATGTACATTGTACACGCTTTTTCAATTCACCGATCAAAGCGAAATGTTTCAAAGTGCATTAACGTAAATTCCAGTAAAAGATAGGTCTGATAAAAACGTTGACACAAAGCCAGATCGACTTAACCCTCATCAGGAGGTTTACAAACGTCCATGGGTAGCGTTACTGCTGTTTAATATATTCATAAAATATTTTGACGGTAGGTACTCTACGTGTTACGTATTTTACACATACAAAAAACAGTTATTTTTACCTATCCATTGTTTACACCATGATATTTATGGCCTGAGAAGTGAAAAGTGTAAAGATCATACTTTAACCTCACGGATCCTTTATCCCTACTTATTAGTCTAATTCTGTTCAACTTATAGCTTGAAGAAAAGCTGTGCTATTGCAAAAGGTTGATAACCTCTTACCGTAGCATAGTTTTCTAGAGGAACTCTACATAAGTAAAGTTCCTCTGATTGTAAAATTCTGCTCATACTTAACAACTAATCAGAAAAGCTGTCTGGGAAATCTCTCAAGCTGGACCAATCCTAATACTATCTATGGCTTTAAATTTTATTCATGTCGTACGTACGTAACGTGTCACGTTAGTTGTAAAAAAACAAACTTTATTATAGGGTCTCGTTCCAATTTATTTATAAATCATTCAGGTTGATAGCAAGTTCTACCTCGTTTGACTAAAGGCGCAATGAAAGGATTATCTACTCAGACTGCGAGCAGAGACGCATGTGCGGGTGAACAGCGAGGCACGGCGACCGCGGCCGGTCACTGATAAAACGCTGATATTAGGGCGCCGCGGCCGCAGCGCGTCGCAACGGCTCCATCACGCTCCCACTGACGTCACCGATTAATTATACCCCCGAAACTTACAAAACGTCCAGTACTAAAGCTTGCCTATCTGAATTAGAAATTGATGATGACTTGCTTTGATAGTAAAGGAACAATCCGAAGAAGACAGAATTACCCATTAGGTATCATCAGAATATCGCCATATAGGAATTATCGCTAGTTTTCGCAACCTGGTGTTTTCAACCTTATTGTTGGGAAACATATTTTGAAGGTGACAATATTCATGTGAATAAAAATGTATTCTCTTAATCTATGTTATCTAAATCAAAATTAGGATTTTTGTTGTGACCGCAACCACAAGCCACATAACTGTGACAATATAGCTCAATTTTAACATTTTTTGATTATGTAAATCATAGAGGTCTATTATTATCTAAAATTGCAAGATAATAAATTACAAAATTGTAGTGGTACCTACTTAGTGTTGTTCTTATTGTTAGAAGCAGTCTCAACAGTGTCGTGTTCATTATTATGTTATTTGCATCCTAAACTCGTGTTAATGAATGAGGTTAAGGTCATAGGTTTAATATATTACCCCGCATTAACGCATCATAGAGGATTATGTTTCAGAACTTTAACAATAGTAGGTATATAACACCGCCAGTGAACAATGACATGCACTACTTCTGGAACTTTTTTTTTCAAATTCTTTTTGACGTTGCATCTCTATATCTCTGCATTATAAAAAATAGCCTCGACCTTGTGATACACTCTATCACAGCAGCAGTATGGGTCTACTGTGTTCTGACACAGTTAATTAATAAGAAGTTCCGTCTTAATCCTCCGCTATGAGTTCCATAGACCGTAATTCACTACTTCATCCCAGACTGTATGTCATATTTAAGGTACCTACTTTTAATTGACATTAAAAGTGTAGTAGTAGGTAAAGAAGTATTTCCCTCAATGTTTGATTTTATGGGTAAGGATTTTATAGTAAGGAGGTATAATATTAAAAGTTTAAATAAAACCAGCTATGAAGTCTGAAAACAATGTTGTTTGTGGCTGAACGACGATGTAATGTTGTTAACTTAAGGTATCGATCTGTGGAGTCTAGTACTTTCGTAATGCGTCCCACGGGGAGCGCGAGGATGCTGCGACTCCGACCGACTCCGGGGATACCTAATGCAATACTACCTCCTGTTCAGCTAGCTATATGTTATAACATTGTATAATACCCACCGGTACTTTATCCGCTTTCAAACATTAGCTATAAACTAAACTATTATTACCGAGATTTAGGTAGCATTGTAGCTACATTTTCGACTGTTAAAAGGCCAGCAAGCTTCGGGGAACAAAATTTTGAACAATACGTCGTGTAACTTATTTAAGTAAGTTGTCTGTATGAGACAACTTACTTAAATAAGCTACTAAGCGAAAATAAGCGTTATCAGGTAGATAGGCAAATATTCATTAGCCGTTTTGTTAAATTTACGTCAGATTTTTAATTAGGTAACATTATGTAATCATTATTGTAATAGTAGTTACTGTTACTGTATCTGTGTGTATCTAATGATTCTTAAGAAATAAAACAAAATATTTCAAAGAATTCAAACTATTCAAAGAATTGCACACCTATTGTGCCTATAGATATGTATGGTATGGTATATTATTGAATATACCCAATATTAAGTATCCACTCAGAATGAGAAGTGTTTGATTCATAGTCAACGCTCACCAAGTGCTAATTAGTAGACTTACTAAAGGTAGAGTTTTCAATGCATAACTTCAAAAGTGAGATAGGTACTTTATTAGAACACTGCCTGTGTCGTAATCCATTCATGTATTATTCATTTTTTTTCTCACATTGAACCATGTAGGTACTTGCTAAAATACTCATAATAAGGTACTTATATAGACTTTATTAAACATTGTTTTTTTTTCAGGTTTATATAACACCTACCACCAGCTATTGCTAAACAACCCCATTCTTAAATTACCGCAATCCATGTAGATAACAACTAACGTTTCTATTCGTAAACTTTAATCTGCTAAATCTATACACGTCAATAAAGTGATACTAAATTCGTAATGCTTTATAAGTAATGATATTGTTCATTTAATGGCATCATCTTTGAAATGTTATATATTTCTACGCCCTTTGTACCTACCCCCTTCAAAAACTTTGTATTTTGATTGGTACAAATATTTAAATGTACATAACTTAGTAATCAGGCGTTTACATAAACAAAATATATTTAAAGTCCGTAAATTACTAATTATGTGACTAATTTAAACATTGGTACAAACTTATAAGTACTTATTTTTAAACTTACGTTTTAGTGATCGTGGTTTCGCTTGTTTTCTCCTAGACATAATTGTATGATTTCAAAATACATATAACACAACCATACAAGTCTAATATTTTACTCCAAAAAGTATATCAATCCATGTCCACTGAAAAACACTATCGGTCTATATTTCCGGTAATATCACTTGCGGCAAAGTTAATCGGAAGTTTACGTGTGAAGTGCTGTAACGGGATACGGCAGGACGAACCCGGGCGCGCGGATCACCCCGCGCTTACTGAGCTTGGTGGCGCCCAACAAGTGGCAATAACAATATAACCTGCCGCGCAAACTCATACAAGACGGCCTGCCTACTTATTCCTAACACCCATTGTCTTAATGTCATTAGGGTTGCGCCTAGTCACTTACAGCTTAAAGTTTATAAAGTTTCTATGCATATATTCTAGTTAGAAACACGATTTGCAGAGTACCTACGTGAAAAATGTCACTAGTATATTATATAGGTAATTAATAAAACTTTCAGACAAAGTTTTATTAATTACCTTCAAATTATTTCTTCTTGAGTTCTTCAAATAAGTATTATTTTGGTTCTAACGTTATTATTAAATATAAGTATTTTATACATAGGAAATCGAAAAAAACATGTTTGTGAGCTATTATTTTTCTGTACATAAATTTTATATAAATAAATTTACCCAACTGTTTCAACGAGTGTAGTATAGTTCATATTTGGTCGGAATGCGAAAAAAAAATTTTGTATGTACCTAAATGATGTGTAGGAAATTTGTAATAAATTTAGTCTTGCGTTAATAAATTTTGGATGAAAATCTATTTTTATAACAATAAAGTAGGATACATGCAAGCCTCTTATTGGCGAGTATCTAGTACTTCAAAAAATCGTAAATAGGTAGATTTGTGGTTAAGTGCTTGCGACTCATCCACGTGTAAGGCGCAATCTATCCACAAACATGTGTAAGAAGACAGTTATCGTCTTTTTTAAAGGTTTGTATAGCAATTTGAGATTCGACTCCGGCGGCACCGTCCCTACACTTATTTCTATCTAATAACAGCAGTGTTAAGCGCTGCTTCCTTCTCCAAGACGTCATAAGGATGTACTGATAAATCCACAGTGATGTTTTTTCTAGTGGCGGCAAAGACTGTTGCGTGGAGAGCCGCACGCCAGACGACGCATTGTTCAAGCACTTGGCGCGCACGTACGCGTCACGTCACGTCGACATGCGCCGCGGGGACACGTGTCCGCCGGACAACTTCACTGATGGCGTCACTAACGGTGCCTTCTGGTATAATGTGCCAGGTGAGCTTATTATTGTATAGTTATGTTATCTATTTGTTGTTCAAGCATCTAGCACGCATATACGCGTCACGCCACGTCGGTATGCGTCTCGGGGACACGTGTCCGCCTGACAACTTCACTGATGGCGTTTCTAACGGTGCCTTCTGGTATAATGTGTCAGGTGAGCTTGTGGTTTGGTAGTTTTGTTGTATCCTATGGAATCTGCATGTAATCTCCATGTAATTTGCCTAATAACACTGTGTCAACCGCTGTTGTGTCTGGCGGCATACTTATACAAGGCTTTCAAATTAGTCCTCAGGGGTAGCAACGCATTTGAGGTCTACCTCAGGTTAGGTTAAACTTATAACAGTTGCTTACAGCTGTTGTTCATGAGCGACAGTAGCCAATTAAAATTGTAATCAAAATTCAAAAACTTATTTCCAGGTGGCATGCAAGACTTCAACTACCTCCACTCGAACTGCTTCGAGGTGACCTTCGAGCTGTCCTGCTGCAAGTACCCCACGGCGAGCAAGCTGCCGGCGTTCTGGGCCATGAACAAGGAGCCCATGCTGGCGTACGTGGAGCAGACCAACATCGGCGTCAGAGGCGTAGTCGTGGATGAGGATGGGGCGCCTGTGAAGGTATACCCAAATTTGTATTAAAAACTAGTGATCTCCGCGGTTTCATCCAGCTTAAAGAAGTCAAAAGGAATACTTATTTAAACACTAGTAATATACATACATTTCAAAAAGCTTGTCCGAGAGCACTATCTATGCACTTCTACTGTCTAATCATCTATGTATAGTTTTACTTATACTG